>CATIWF010099925.1:0-14586 GCA_949630135.1 Balakata baccata
ACAATAAATACGTAAAGGAAGAAAAAGTGTTGGTTGATTTGGGAAAATAATGTTTTCACAAGGGAGAATATGCATGCAGCCTTTTTTTTTTCTAAGTCTTAAGAATAAAGAAGCATAGCTGCAAAAACTATGCAATAGAAATGAGTGGAAATAAAGGGAATGCAATATGTTATAGGCTATTATTATGTTGGTTCATAAAAGGCTAGGCAGCTCAGTATGATTGTGTTTGTGCAATATTGGGTCACAGGTATTTAGTTTGGATTGGAATTGGAACCGGGTATCTCCTGATTCAGAACAAAGTTCTTTCTTGATCTCGCAAATTAATAACAGCTGAATTTATCTTCCAATCTATCATTTCAATTAATATGTAAAGTGAAAAATTGAACAGAGAAAGATTTCCATCATCGATTCAAAATTGCAACTGAAATTTGTGTCTAAATCTTTATAATTATCTCTTAAATTTAAATATAGATAACCTGAAACGGACTGTCGGTGGTCCAAAACACCGCCTAGTTTGGTCTTTTGCAGATTGTAGGCCTGAATCCCTGAGGTCCAGTATTCTATTGCTGGGCTTTTTGTAGCACGTGATGTCACATCGCTAGGACGATGAGCAAAATGCAAAGAAATTCTCACACATTGATCAGTTGAGCCAGATGCTCTAAACATTTATTTGCGCGGGCGAAGTTAAAAATTATCAATATTTTTATAAATTTATTATATAATATATAAATATATTATTTTATAATTATAAATTTATTATTTATTTTTATGAATCAGTTTTATTTTTTTTATATATTTAATTATTTGTTTACTAAATTCAGATTCATTATTTAATATTGTAGAAATATTATTTTATAACTGCATATTCATTATTTGTTTTATGAATTTCTTTTATCTTTTTTTGTGTGTTTAATTATTTGTTTACTATATTCAGATTCATTATTTAATAACTATAAATATATTATTTTATAACTATAGATTTATTATTTATTTTGATGAATTTATTTCATTTTTTCATCTATATTTGATTATTTACTTAATATGTTTATATTCATTATTTAATGATTGTTGATACATTATTTTATAACTGTACATATATTATTTTATAATTTTATATATTTTCATGAATTTTTTCATTTATATTTGATTATTATATGAATTATTATAAATCAGACTCTCACATATCGCATTTCCAAATTAAATATATTTATTCATTTGTAATATAACAAAAAATTAAAAAAAAACACGAATCGAATAATATAAACAAAACAAGTAAGAAAATTTTATAAAAAAAAAGAAAAAAATAGACTGATTAAAAATAACAAATAAAATCATTAAAAAAACTGCTGAAAATAAAAAATTAGAAAAACAACAATTAAATTAAAAAAATTACTGTTATTAAAATAATATATTACGGTTATTACTTGTTCAGAGCACCCAGTATATAATTTGATAATTTGCCCACATTGATGACGTAAAGGCACTTGAGTGTCCTTCAGCCTTTCTGCCTCTGTCCCAAACGGAGCGCTTTTGGTGTATCTGTGGTGCCTTAACTTGCACTCGACATCTCCCATTCTTTGTTCTTTATTCTCTCATCTGTTACTTTCCTTTTTCCCAAACATGTTTTAAAAAAAAAAAAACAGATATTATAATTATGCAATATTTTATTTTTATTTTTCTCACAATATAAAATATTATATATATTATTGTCTCCTTCCCTCTTAAAAATTCTAGCTGTTTTCTGTTTTTTTTCCATAGGATTGTTGTCGATTTTTGGTGTTGATGATAGTCCTTTCTTCCTCTTTTTTCTTCATTTTATATACAACAATAATATCATATTTTTTTATCATTAATTGAACACCTGATATTCACATTGATATTTTTTTTTTTTGGATAAATTTTAGTTTTATCTTCTTTATAGTAAAAATTTGTGTTCTTATTTACTGTGAGATTTAGTTTGTCCTGTAAGATATGACACTCTTCATCAAGTATCTTAGTAAAGCTTATATTTTTTATGAATATATTTATGTCGATAGTTGGGATTAATTACATTTATAATTACTGAATTAAATATACGGTACGAAAGTAATTTTTATATACGGTAAGCAGTATACGGTACGAAAGTGATTTTTATACAATGAAAATTAAATTCAGTTATTTTTGTATCACAGAAAAAAAAAAAAGTTAGATTATTTAAATAAAAATAATATAAAGTCAGTAGCTATATATGCAATTAACCCCGATAGTTATCAAACTGAATTTGTCTAAGAATGCTATAACTTAACAACTCAATCTGCTCTATCAATGCTAAATCTTATTATTACTATTTAACAAATCCAAATTATTAATGCAGCCCTATTTTCTTTTGGATATGGAAGTTGAATTTTAGAGGTAGAAATGAAAGCCAAGAGCTTCTGTAATTAGATTAACAAATTGCCCGGGCAGCTCTCTCTCTTTCACCAGTTACCACCTCTGGCTCAATTCAACGATTGATACGCCAAAAGGGCAGATGTCGATCGGCTTCGGTCATATATAAAAATATTGTCATGTGGCGGTTATCTATTTAATCTAAACTAACGGACAATTAATACAAGCAGTTCATACATTTCTATCACTTTGATACATTTCTTCTTAATCAATCAATTATTTGGATGTGTCGTGCTTGACTTTTATTCCCTACTAACATTAAAATCGTCATTTAATATGTATTATAATTATATTATTTTAAAAAAAATAAAAATAATTAGTACTAATAGAAAAAAACTTTATTCAAAACTAACATATGAATAAGATGTTACATATATTTTAATATCTAATTATGGTTGTAAGAAATAAAGATATATTAAAAAATAAAGAGCTTTAAGAATCTGATCAATTCTTTATTTAGACAAGACTTTATTAATTAATTTAGTGTGGATAATTAATATGGGCCAGATAATAATATGGGTGTGATGGACGGCCCATGATTATTATATTATGTGGGCTAAGTCTCTTTTGTTACTGACTCTCACCCCTATATAAGGTTGGATAGAGATAAAAAAATAAAAAAAAAAGATTTCAGAATTTCATCATTTGGAGTCAGGAAACGAGAGAAGTTCTTAGTGCAATCTCATTCAGATCGTTTCTGAGACGATGGATCCAGCGAAATCATGTTTTTATCGATTATCCTCTATTTCAATTAAATTTGTTTTGTGCTTTAAACTGTATGTAATAGATCTATGACTAAATTATCTCCCATCATAAAATTGAAAAAAAGTAATTTATTTTTTTATTAGAATGGAACCAATTTTATTTTATCACATAATAAATAAATATTTTTTATTTTATTATATGCGAAATTCAACTATCTAATGTCAGCCTTCGTTATGACCATTTTACAACCTAAAAATATTATTTTTCACAATTTTTTATTTTGGCTCTAAACATCCCTTTGGCCACGTGGTCAAATTAGTGATTTCCTTTCGGTTGTTGTGCAATATTATGATGTCATCATCGCAACTTGATAGACAAAAAATTTGACATTTCTGCCAATGAGAACCCATTTGAGTTATCAGCTTCCATGTGGTGATAAGTATGATTAGCTTTCAAATCATATAATTAATGTCATATGTTGGCTAGTTGTCATATTCTTTAATTTTTCGATAATGATGTTTAACTTTTAATCGAATTAACTAATGCCAACCAAAATGAATGAACCCACAAGTCAATTTGTTGTTTGCAAAAAAAAAAAAAAATGCTGTACCTATATATGATAAATGTTTTCCATTAAAAATATTTTGATTTGTATTTTTCTGTTATAGTGCACTGGGAATTTTATTTTGTTTCAATAAATAAGAGGTCTAAGATATTTATAATTAAATACAAATGGGAAGCAATAAACTTGGGTTTCAGATCCTAATCGATTTTCATTTTTCAAGATGAATTTTGAGTGAAAAAGAAATACAATTATGTATTATTTTTGTTTCTATATAAAATATTTCTTTTTAGTATTAATTCCGTATTAAAATTAAAAGGATTTTAGAATAAATATAAAAGAATTGTTAATACAATTATGAGAATGGCAAAATATATAAAAATTTGAGGATTAAAAATTAAAAAGCAGGACATCAAAAAATTTAAATTGAATCCTTAATTAAGAACAAAATGATTTTGTAATTTTATCAATAAATTTAACATCTCACTAAATTTTGAAGGGACTATAAGCAACTAAGCATATTTAAAAAAAAAAATCTGAAATTATATGGCAAAACTTATAATAAATTTTATATATTTTTGTTTTTGAAAAGAAAAAGTTATCCTTGTGGATTGTGGGTCCGGAATCCCACGGAATCAAATTATGATTTGGAGTGCGGCATAAAGAAAAGAGGAAATTCCACCGATTATATAATAAATCTTATATAATTTCCATTTTTATTAATTTTTTTAAAAAAATTGAATAAAATTTTAATAAATATTGAATTTAATTTTTTTTTAAATGTTAGCACTTTTACTAATTTTAGAAAAAAAAATTTGAGGGACTATTTTTTAAATATTTAAACATTTTTTAGTATTTTTGTAGTGAAAAGAAAGAGTCACAGTAACATGACCGGTTACCGGTGGCGAGGCTGCTATATAAGGTGGGCTCCTTTTCAACCATAGAAGTTGGGTTTTATAGTGGTAAAGCAGAATTTGCCCACTCTTCCTTTTCACTTCTCGCTCTCTTTCTGCCTGTCAATCTTTAAGCTCACATTCTCTTCTTGACGATGGAATCCAACGAATTTGAACACATCCAATATCTCTAACCTTCATTTTTCCTTGCATTCTTCAAGGTAAGCCAACACTGAATCCTTTACTTTTGATTTTGATTTTCGATATTTGTCCACTGTTTGGCTGCTAAGAAAACATATTTTTCTTTTCTCTCGGTAACTAAATCGAAGAAATTTCAGGAGCACGTCCAATTAGTTGATTTTCTTTTTGGCTTTGTTAACTTGCAGTGAAAGAGAGTGAATCGCAACAATCGTGCTTCAGGTCTGCTTTTTTGCTTCAGTCACCAGCAGATTGAGCATAAGTTCGAGTTTAGTTCTCAGTTCTTCTATCTAAAAGCGAAGATATAGCCATATTTCCTGGAATTAAACAGTTTAGCTTGAAAATAATAGGAACATAGGAGTTTACTTTAAGATCTTTCATTCATTATATGAATTGTTTACTTCAAATGATCTTTAAATCCGAGATCAACACCGTGTTCTGTCTTGTTCAACATTAATATTGTAAATTGCATTAAATTAGTAATTGATGACCGAGAAGGTCATCTTAGCAATGGGACTTGTGCTGCTTAGTTCAACAGGGCCACCGATAAAACGAAGAGCTGGTTTGCGAATAAAACAAGCTGGGAGAGGGTCTTATCGGGGGAGCTAGTGAAGATTTTTAGTGGTAGAATTTGTCCACATTTGTTATTAATCTATTAGAAATATTGCGTATTTCTTGAAAGTCAACGAATGGGAAGTACCGGACAACTGTTGAAAAGTCTGTGCAATAACGCAGTTTGGAATTATGCTGTGCTATGGAAGCTTAGACACGGGAGCCCAGCGTAAGTTGTTGCCTACTGCGGTGTTTATTTGATTTCATATATATATATATATATATATATTGGCTTAGATGGAACAAAAACAAAAACTGCACAGGTTTGTGTTTTATATGAAATTGTCAATTTCAAATTGAGTATATAAACATTTTTTTTTTGGATTATCAATTCGTAGACCGACATCCTGTGACGAATTACAGCCCTCCTAATTCCACGAAACTAACATTTGTCCATATTTTTTTAGGGATACAAAAATTGGTTGTATGTAGTAAATGATATAGATTTTCTTTTCGTTGTAGGATTTTAACTTGGGAAGATGGATACTTTAGTTATCCCCAAGCAAGAGAACTTGAGCAAATTGTATCAGATGATGCTTGCTGCAAAGGTGCAAGTGATATGCCCTCTCCAGATTTTGAAACAAATGTATCCAGTGATGAGGATTATTCGGTTGAACTTGTGGTGGCAGACATGTCGAGTCTCCAGTATGCCATGGGAGATGGGTACGACCAATTGCTTGATTCATCTAGTTCCAAAAATAAATTTGTGGTGTTAGACTCGGTAAAATTGGATACTTGGATTTTTAAAAGAGAAAGATGGCATGCCGCTTTAGATTTATTTCTTAGATTGCCTTATTACTCAGATGGATACTAGCAATCAAAAGAAGATGACTTGCAAAATGTGGTCTCTTAGTTGACAATGGATTTCCAAAATTTCTCAGGATTGTGGGCAAAGTGGCAAGTCAAAAGGATCATCGATGGGTCAACTTCACTGACATTTTCACTAGCAGAGTCAAGGTAATTCCTGGTAATAAAAGATCAGTAAATTAAGAAAGTTAATTATAGGTTTGGACATACTGAACTTTGAAGCCTCACAAAACGCTTTTCTTTCTGTCAGTGCCCACAAGAATGGCTGCTTCAGTTTGCATCAGGTGTCAAGGTAACTTGGTTAATCTGTTAAAGAATCGATCATATTACACTCAGCTATTTGTGATATATGACACCTCCTTGCTTAGATGTGCACAAATGTTACCGAGTTTGCCTGAAATTTAGTAGGTTAAAATTTTTCACATTGATTACCATATTAATTACTTCTGCAGACTATATTGCTGGTACCTGTGCTTCCACATGGAGTTTTGCAACTGGGATCTTTGGAAGAGGTGCACTCTTTGTTCTCACTGCTTTTATATGTTGCTGTGATGGTTTAATACTTGGGATGGCAGACTATACTTTCAGATATCATATTTTCACTAGTTTCTACTGTGCTGTAGAATTGTTTGTTAACTAGATCACAAAGTCATGAATAAAGGCTTACTGGTTAATTGGTCTAAATGACTAGCAATATTGTATTTCCTTTTCCCCCATTGATGGGTAAAGGGGTTGAATGTACAGAAACATGGAGTGATAAATCCCTTCCTGTAATTTATAAATCTGCACATATTCATTTGTCAGTATCATTCAGTATCGTATATGCACATCTGCCCATATGCACAATTACATGCATGCTCACCGTAGACGTGCATTTTAATTATTACTTTGCAAGCTTTAGTCTCATTCATGGCTTGTGTTTTCCTTTCCTAGTTTTCAGGTATCCGAAGACATTAATATAATCGCATATGTGAAAAGTAGATTCAATTGCCTTCACAGTGTTTGTGGCAATACCACGCCTATCTCCTTGAAGGAGGAGTTTGAAGCTCAGCTGTCATGTCCACTAAAGTCTTGTCCCATCGAGTACTCAAATGCTCTGTCATCTTTAGCATTCACCTGTGCAACGTCTGAAAATCTGAAACATTCAGTAGCTGTCAACTGTATTGAACCATATAAAGACCATCTGTCCACTGCAAGTCAAGGTCTGCCGCTATTGACTGTTCAAGATGCATTCATGCCAGCAGGGAAAAATAAGAATGATGTTTCAAGTGCAGCCATAAATGCTAGTGGATTAGAGATGATGGAGAGCAAGCTGTTTGACTTTTCATGTCTTGTGGAACAACTGCAGACATATTCTGACGGCAATGATCATAATATGGGATTATGTGTAGAATCTTTTAACGAAATTGTCAACTCTTATCTTATAGCTGATATGGCAGGGGAAACATCTGGAGGCAAGACTGATGTTGATACGAATGATCAGGCCGTAAGCAATTTCCTTAGGTTTCCTGAGGACAGTGAGCTGCATAAGGCACTTGGACCAGCTTTTAGGAAACAGCCAAATGAAAAATTGTGGGATTCATCTTTCTCGGTTGAGGATATATGGAACACATTGAGTTTGAACAACAGCCAATATCCTAGTGAAAGAACAGAAGCGTCTTGGTTTGCTAAAGAAGCTGATGCTGGATATCTGCTGGAAGCTGTGGTTGCCAATCCAAATAGTGATATAGAGGATACTTCTAATATATTCAACAATATTATTGTAGGTAATAGTAATTCAGGACACTTCATGGGTTCTCCTAAACCTCAAAAACAACCCAAATCAAGTACATTGCCAAGGGATGATTCGATACCATGGAGCCCTTTTGCATCTGCAGGTGCTACTGGGTTCAGAACAGCATATGATACTTCAGATGCTTCTAAGAGCATGATGAGCACGATCTTAACTAAGGAACAACAGGAAGGAGGACATGATAATGCACAGCTTCGAAAAGGACATAAAACCTCAAATATCTGCAAAAGAAGGGCGAAACCTAAGGATAACCAAAAACCAAGACCAAGGGATAGACAACTGATCCAAGATCGGATGAGGGAGTTGAGGGAACTGGTTCCAAATGGTGCAAAGGTGAATATTTTTCATACTACATAATTATTGCAGCTCTAGCATTTTAGCAGTGGTGTATGTCTTCTTTATCCATTATATCATTGACAATTTGCTGTTTCATTTGATAAAATCCAGTGTAGCATCGACAGTCTCTTGGACCGAACTGTAAAACACATGCTGTACTTGAGGAATGTAACTGATCAAGCTGAGAAATTGAGGCAATGCGTGCATCAAGAGGTATGCGAAGTCCATAATAGGTTATGTTGTTCTTATAAATTGTTCTTCTGCCAATATACTGGTTTTACCAGTAGGCTAAGTACTTGGCATATCATGAAAGCTGAGGGGACAGCTGGATGCACTGAAGCCTATTTGTTTTACATATCAGACATTTTGAGGTTTTTGGTAATGCAAAAAAAACATCGATTAAGAAGATATTTTAGTATTCAAAGTCAACCAAATTATGTATTTTTCATAAATTTATAAAAGCGGGTAGGTCTTACATAACTGCAGCTCTAGTCTTACCAACCAGGCGACCACTTACTGATTCAGGCGATCACCGGTCGCCAACCATGCTTGGCTAGTGATCTTCACAATTTGCCATATATATTGAAAGGAATTTCATAGATTTTGCTCCATGCTGAAATCACCCCATCAAAGAAAATACATAGATCATGTAAGAAGAGTCCAGAAAGTAATTTGACATGGATAAAAACTGAGAGCTAATAGATAATGCGAAACGACATATCTCCGAAGCTAGCTACGGTAATTCACACGTGCTGCATAAGTGCTGCATTTGAAACTGCTTATGTGATGCTTTGCAGCTTGATGCTCGCGAGAATTCGAGGTCCTCTAAAACCAAAGATAACTCTGAAAGTGGAACGAGCTGGGCATTTGAACTCGGCAATGAGACCCAAGTGTGCCCTATACTCGTCAAAGATCTTGCACGTCCGGAGTACATGCTTATCGAGGTCTGCACAGTTTGAATAATTTGACCTTTTTTTTTTTTTCCTGATTTCCATTGTCATGGCTAGTAGCTAAGTCTCATATATCACAGATGCTTTGTAATGATCATGGCCTCTTCTTAGAGATTGCCGAGGTGATCCGAGTTTCAGGGTTGACCATACTGAAGGGTGTACAGGAAAGTAGATCTGATAATACTTGGGCTCGGTTTGTTGTTGAGGTAACTATCATCCTTACTGCCTGTCCTTGCTTTTTTTTCTCTAGTATTCACAATCACAAGCATTATCATGACGTATATCTACAATGTTCACAGGCTTCAAAGGGATTCCATAGACTCGATATATTCTGGCCTCTGATGCAGCTTCTGCAACGCAAAAGAAAACCCATATCTAGCAAGATTTGATGCCTTCTCCAAGCTTTTAGAGCTATTGATCAGAAGCTAGCGAAATTATGAACTTTCATCTCGTTTTTGGAATGTTAATAATCGCAAACTAAAAGACACTGTATCATTACTAGGATTATTGTTTGCGTACAAACTGGTTTGCCGCTTTCCTTACAATGAACTGTCCAGGATAGCTAACTCCTAAAAAAATTTAGCACATGCTTGCATGCGAAAATATACATTGTACATAAAGAGGATAACATGTTGGTCAAAGAAAACTAACTGGAGAAGAGGATCACTATCCTAGCAAAGCTGTCACCATTTGTTAATCTTTCGATAAATATTATGTTGTATCAGCTAACAGTAGTGTATGCCACCAGCCGCACGCGACATTTTTCGGTTGACAACCTTCAAAGGGAACTCGAGAAGGAGTGTTACGGTCGATTGAATCACCCAAGCCCAGCTGCACGCAAAAAATAGGCAAACACACATTACTACAAAATAAAAATCTGAGTTCTGCGCCCACACTATTACAAAACAGAAATATAAATTCACCTCTCAATTTGTATAAGTTCATGAATTCAATATTCGACCCCAGATATATAAAAAAAAAACAAAAAATTGAGTTCCAGTATACGGGTCAATTTATAGAACATGAGTGAAACAACCATACCTGGCCATACTTGTTCCATCCCCAGCTATATACATGTCCATCCTCTACATCGGCAAACAAAGGACAAAATCTCAAGTAAGAATTTTAAGCATACAACCAATCTTCTGCAATTGTCAATTCTAGTTTTAAGTTTATTGTGGAAGATAACTATGATATTCAATCCATATGATATATATTTTTGCTGTGTTTGAACATCTCTGAGAAGGAATTCAGTGGTCAGACAAGTTACTTCAGTAACTAATAAAGCATCATGCCACTGTCTCGGAATAGGTAAAGCTGAAACGAGCATATCTTTTGATTAAGATTAAACAATATGTTCTTCCGAGACAGAAACATAATGGTGTCATTTTGCAAGTAATAATGTATAAGACAAACTTCAGGGTAACATCCCAAGAATAACTACATTTTACATAATTCAATGAGCTTAATGTTCCAGTAAAATGGAAATATCTCGTGACAAGTTTAATCTCTTTATATGCAAAGAGAAACTGCTTCAAATATTTTGAAGTCATACCTGCCAGAATGACACTATGTCGAGCCCCACAAGATACTATTTTTGCGTGCTTACTTTCCAAACTTGAAGCATCCAACTGCCTTGGTTGAGTCTGAGGTGGACAAACAAATATAATCTATAGTTAATTTAACATGAAACCGAATATCTTATCAAGCCAATCCAAGGGAATGAACACTACGTCACACACAGAAGAACCGATTAGATCCATTTTAGATGTACAAAATCAAAATGGATTCAATATGGAAATAATTATTTCCTTGAAACTCAATAAATGAGGGAAAAACACGTTAGACAGCTTAATATACTCTCACTGAAAGAGACAAATAGCTTAAGTGACCAAGTCATTTTTTGGCGAATTGGTTTTACAAGCTACTGGTGAGCCTAGTTTCTAATATCATATAAGCACACAAAAAGCAACTGCTTCAAACTGATCCACTACTATCAATCATAGGGTATCATCTGTAGATGCAACTGTTCACAATTGGGAATTACCTCAGCCTGGTCAGCTCCTGTTCCTAGTTGTCCAAACTGATTCCCACCAAAGGCATACACAGAGCCATCGGCAGAAATACAAACAGTATGCCATAATCCAGCAGCAGTTCTAACTATTTGAATTCCTGATAAGGAAGGTACACAAGCAGGTCTCAGCAGATCATTTGTGCCTCCATGCCCACACTGGATCAAAAGAATGCCATGGAAATTAGCTATTTTATTATAAGCAGCTCTAGTAATATTATGAAATACACTCAAGTTTCTTTTAGGCACTAGCCAGTATGATATGGAAGAAGATAAAAGCGCCAATCACCTGCCCGTAGAGTCCCCATCCAAATGTAAGAAGTGCTCCCGTATCTACAATGTGATTATGAGAAAATGGAAAAATAGTAAAATCAGAATACTGCTAATTTATAAAAAATTACACTATTTGCAAACTAAGTTCAATAACGTCAAACAAGAAGCTCCAAGACCATGGAAATGAACTTGAATGGCTAATAATTAAAGGGGATTACACAGGGCATTGAATGTTAGGAAGTTATGACAAATCTTAGAAACAGAATCAAACCAGAAATAATGCAGCAACAACTCAGAATCATGCCAAAACTATGACAACTAAAATATGAGGTATCAAATACAGACCTGTTACTACTGCACTGTGCCGGCCGCCACAAGCGATTTCCTTCACATAACTTCCAGGGAATTTAGACGCTTGTGTTGATGAATTCATGCTTCCTTGAGGGAGCGTCAAAGACCGATCTTTCCCAGAAGCAGATGTATCAATGCAAGGAATGAGGTGAGGAGAAGACACCATTTTTATCCGAGATCCAATACCTAGCTGTCCTTCACCTCCATAGCCCCAACCCCATACCTGTCCCATATCTGAAACTTCGGTTAAAAACATGATGCAACAGGTGTCTTGCTTTACATCAAAAATCTTCCATAGCTTCGTACTTCATACAACCTACTTCGCACTTCATATAACCTACAAAACTACATAGTGTAACCACAGAGGAGACTACACCTGAAATTTGTAGGGCCGCACAACATAGTGACCCAAGAACAGTTGATCTACCTGAAAGAGCTAAAGTGTGCCGCCCACCAGCTGCGACATGGGTGACCCTTATTCCAGGACCTAGTGCCACTAGAGAAGGTGACACAGAGAAGAATTCATCTCCAGGTGATGAAGCTTCATACTCTTCTTTAGCAGCTGATACTTTTCTTTTCTTCAACATTTCCTCTCCAGCCTTTTTGTTATCCGAATGAGAAACTGTCCCACCAGTTAAACTTGACTCTTGGGACCTTGGACTCACTGAGGAATGTTAACCTTCGATCACAATAGTTTGGAAGAGAGGGTTTACTTTGTTTTGCTAATAAATGCAAAGGCCTCAACGGAATTTACCTTGTTCAGTCAGCAATGCATTTGGTTTTCCAGTATTGTCCTTTTCGAAGTTTCCCCTACCTGTTGGATCACCAATGGTTTTAACTGAGGGAACACACTCTTTCCACCCCCATGTGTATACTTCTCCTGTTTCTGCATATTGGTCAATGGGAACAGCTTATTAAGATTCCTACATGGAAATTTGACACGAAAACAACTTGGCCTCACTATTACTCAAAATTATTAGCTTAATAATTAAAGAATTATATACATGGCGAACTCAACGAATATGGTCAAAATGTCACATTTTCTTCCAAAATTGGTATCAAAAGAAAACAATTTCTAATCATACTATGATTTCAATAAAATCAACAGTAATCGACATTTTCAGAAAGAAAATCCCGGATCAAGTAACTGATAGTAAACAAATTTGTATCTGCATCACACCTCAAATAACAGTGAAGGGTGAAAAGTTCCAATTTTGCACAAAGGCAAACAAGCTCTATGCTGATTTTTCTTCATTCTTTCATCAAACACGCTATCAAATAGAAAGTAGCCATATAACAAAACATAACGAATACCTGTGACTGATACACAATGAGCCCAGCCAGCAGCGGCCTTCACAACGCGAGCTTCATGTGGAAGGGGAAAAGGCTCTGGAATATCCTTAACAATGTGCGGCAGAAAGAAGATGCAAAATCAATTCATGACAGAAAATTGCAGCAAAAAGTTCATTAAACATAAGATCACAGCATTACCCCATGCTTCCCAGAAGTCAAATAGCTTTGACCTTCTTCATCCGTCGAACCCCATGTTATGAGCTTTTCAGATCCTAGTTCCAAAATATTTAGTAAATATAAGCACTTATATCACCGCAAATTAACAACAATTCCAATTAAAATTTTCCAAACATTTCTATGGCTGTGCGACAGATTAACCAAAAAAAAAAAAAAAGGAAGGAGAATAAATTAAAGGCCTAGGAAATTAACAATTACTTTGCAATTTGAAAATGTGAAGCTCTGTATGATAGAAAATCACTTGAATACAGATAGCTAGGTCTATTAGAAATACAGATAGCTAGACCTTATCAAGATCAGATAAAAACGACAATTCCTGAGCTGGAACACCAGCTATTACATGTTAAAATAATCTAGTATCTCAGAACTCGAATGATTAGCATGATTTATTATTAAGAACAAAAAAAAAAAAAGTGGAAAAAGAATACATCCGAACACTCCAGCACTATAGAAAGTCAAAACAGAACCCGAATAAAAAATTAGGAAAAAGCAACCTGAAATAGCCATAGCAAATCCACAGCCACCACCGCAAACATCCTTCCATGAATCACTACAATGCATCTGTACCGGAACCGGAGAGAGAACCGGCGACTTCTCCGGCGAAACACCCGGAAGATAACCCCACATATAAACCCGTGTGTCTTTACATTCCTCCATTTTCACATCTTCTACTTCCCTTCCGCTCCCATTAATCTCTCCGTCCATAAGAAAAGCTTGAAATCCAAAAACAACTCAGAAATGCGAATTACAAAAACTCAGTCTCTATCTCTGGCCCTGAGTTCGTACGTTTCAACCAATGGACAATTAAAGAGAAGGCAGGCGTGGTGTGTATTTTCCGAGAGGGAGAAACTTTTTAATATTACGAAACTGACTTTTTAAATATGGTGCGTATCATTTGCAAGAGTGTAGTGTGCGCCACGTAGGATGCCACATAAATGTGAGGACACGTGGATCGATCATGGCCGCGTTTCCAGATTATTCCTTTCACGCTACGACTTCACTGGAACCTTCTGGAAGATGAGGACCTTCGTCGCCGTTGAAGCCCTGATAGCTTGACACGTTAGTAATGTTTATATTTG
>CATIWF010100015.1:0-12829 GCA_949630135.1 Balakata baccata
AAACAGATGTGTTCAACAAGTTCAAGGATGCCGATGGTAAGTGGAAGTCATCCCTAGTAAGTGATGCAAAAGGTATGCTGAGCCTCTATGAAGCAACCCATCTGAGTGTGCCTGGAGAAGACAGTCTAGACCAAGCATTGGCTTTCACTAGAGAGCATCTAAAGTCATCGGCAATAACGGAGTTACTCCCGGATCATCTTAGAAAACATATAAGCAACGCCCTGGAGCAACCTTTTCACAATGGCGTACCAAGGCTAGAGGCCAGAAAATTCATTGATTTTTACCAAGCTGATGAATCCCGAAGTGAAACTCTACTTGAGTTTTCCAAGTTGGATTTCAATAGAGTGCAGTTACTCCATCAGCAAGAATTGAGTCAGTTCTCCAAGTAAATCATCATCATCATCACCATCATCATCATCATCATCATATAGATGATGATAGAAATAACTAATGTACATTATTTTGATGCAGATAGAAATAACTAATGTACATTATTTATTTTGATATTGTAGGGTGTGGAAGGACCTGAACTTTCAATCAAAAATTCCTTACGCAAGAGATAGAATGGCAGAAATTTTCTTCTGGGCAGTTGCAACTTATTTTGAGCCTGATTATGCATATTCTCGAATGATTATGGCAAGAGTTGTTTTGCTCATATCACTTGTCGATGATACCATTGATGCATACGCCACCATTGATGAAATCCATTGTCTCGCCGATGCAGTTGCAAGGTTTATATATATATATATTACATACCTTCTAATTTTCAATTAACTAGAAATTTTCTTTTTCATTTCTAACACTGTTTTTATATGCATCAGATGGGACATAAGCTGTGTGGATCAGCTGCCAGATTATATGAAAAAAATTTATAAATTGTTGCTAGACACATTTGATGAATTTGAGGTGGTGTTGTTGGAGAAAGGAAAATCTTACAGCGTTGAATTTGGAAGAAAAGCGGTATAATATTCCTGATTTTATCTATCTATATATGAATGAATAAATTAATATTTGCTTTAACAATAATATTATAAATAATACATGAGTTTCAATTGATTTTATTTATAATGATTTATAGTTTCAAGAACTGGTGAGGGGATACTACTTAGAGGCATTATGGCATGATGAGGGTAAAGTACCATCATTGGATGAGTACATGTACAATGGATCAATGACCACTGGGTTGCCTCTCGTCACCACTGCTACTTATATGGGAGTTGACAAAATTCAAGGAACTAAGGAATTTGAATGGTTGCAGTCTAATCCCAAACTCAATTATGTTTCTGGTGCATTTATCCGACTAGTCAATGATTTAACTTCTCACAAGGTAGGAATATTTTGAAAAAAACTCTAGTATTTTCTTATTGTAATTTTTTTTTTGTATTAAAAAATTATTAATAACAGACTGAGCAACATAGAGGGCATGTAGCATCATGTATCGATTGCTATATGAAAGAATATGAAGCGTCAAAGGAGGAAGCAATTCCAGTTTTGGAGAAAATGGCAACAGATTGTTGGAAAGAAATCAATGAGGAAATTATGAGACCAACAAAAGTGTCTGTAGATCTGCTGATGCGAGCAGTCAACCTTGTGCGCCTGACAGATGTTAGTTATAAATATGGAGATGGTTACACTGATTCTCAACAATTGAAGCAGTTTGTTAGTGGATTGTTTGTTGATCCCATTCCCATTTAAACTCAAATAAATACATCAATCTGTTGTTTATGTTCCACTGAGATCAGTTTGTTAAATTCTCTTTGCAATTCCTGTGTGATATATAATAATTATGGGTTGTATTTAAATCCCTTTCGAAAATTATGTGCTGATTTTTTTTTTCATTAGTAGCATTTCTACCTAATTTTTCATTTTCGTATCTATAAGACATTTTCTTCAAATAAATGTCTCTATTATAGATGAACAAAGATAGTCAGCTGTTTTTGTTTCATATATGTGCTGTTCTTCTCGCTTGAGGCAAGAACATATCTTGTTCAAGCTGGCTGTTTAGTTTAGGGAAAAATTGTTTCATCACCTTAATCTTTAGCTAAGGTAGCTTTTCCCCTCAATAAATGTTAATAAAATAAAATTGATTATAAAAAAAAATGTCTATTATTAGAAATAGATGTCACTCTAGGAATTTGATAAACAGAATTTTTTTTTTTGACAATTGATAAACATATTCAATATTGTGAATTCACTGATAATTTAAAGTGATTTAAGCCAATCTGAATTTAGTCACTATTTTTTTTAATGTATGATAAATTATAATTAAGGGTTGTATTATCAATAAGCTTTATCTTAATGATACTGGTATGTTGATTAGAATTGTAATGTCTTGAATTGGAATCTTCAATCTGACCTCTGGTACAAAAATATAAAAGAATAATTAAGGGTTGTATTTATATCATATCCCTCTTCCCAGTAGATGTCTCCTCCACAAATATATAGATAAAGAAAACTTTTTATTTAAACATATCAAGACAAATGATAGTTGTTCTTAAATATACTACTGATGCCCACTTTTATATATATTATAGTGTATTGGATGTAAAGCTATAAAAAAATTATAGGCAAAAACATGGTTTGATTCCATTTATCGTATCTATTGGAATTGCTAACTTGCTATCTTACTGACAATTATATTGACAACAATATCTGTACGGATAATTCGAGAACTTTGTTTCGTTCCATGATTGAACTTAAAATTTGGACTTAAAACCTGAAGTATATATGTATGGAACCCTTCAAATTGACCTGGTGTGTGTGTTTTTTTTTTTAAATGTGTGACTTCATTTTTAATATTGATGTTGTAAAACTCTTGAGGATGTGGATGAATTGACACAACTTTTTCAACTTAACTAAAAGTCTTGAGTTTATAATAAATATGTAGCAGTTTTAAAATTCTTGTGAGAGTGTTTTACCGCATTTTAGAGTCATATCCAATATGAATATTATTAGTAGTAGTCCGTTCATGTATATAAATTGAAGATACATGTTATTTGGCGAAAAAAAAAAAATGATGTTGTACGCATTACTTGTCCATCATGACTCGCGCAGTCTGTATTGTGAGGTTCGCTCTCACTTTTCCTTTTATGCAGTTATACTTTGATTTAGTAGTTCTTTGGTTTATATTTCAAATTGGGTCCGGTCAACTAATCATGAAAGGTAAAGAGATAAAAGTTTAAAGTTCAATTTGGATTAAATAAATCAAATGAAATTCTCTCAAAACATAATATTTAATATGCTTTTTCAAAATAAAATACGAAATATATATACTTATATTAAATATTTTTGAAATATTTATAATTTAAATTAATAAATAAGTACATTAAGTAAAATAATATTCCCAAATACAATAATATTTATATTTTATAATTTTAATAAATAGTAGAACCGATTTATTTATTTATATACATATATAACTTTTTAAAATTAAAATAGATAATAATTTTTTATAGAATTAATCAAAATAATTTATATGTGTTAAGTGTGCCTTGAATCATCAACATGGTCGGGTTGAGTTTGTGGAAGGGCGTGTTAATTTGTTGAATGGACATGAACACGGGCGTGTTGATTATGCATGTGTGTTGCACGAGCGTGTGGAGTTGCACGGATGTGTCACTTAGATGAGTGAACATTCTATGCACGACACGGCCTGTGGAGTTTTGTGATTCCTTTTTCAATGTTTGATGGTTGCACAGTTATGCAGATCTGCACGCGTTGTGCAGCCCACCGACTTGACAATCCTTACTTGTTTAGGATTTTTTTCTCTATATATATACTCTACTAAAATTGACGATTGGAACTTGTACTTATTATCTGAAATAATAGGAAAGACTCTCCCTGTACGAAGATGTAGGTCACGTTGATCGAACCTCATTAAATCTTGTGTTCTTTGTGATTTTTTCTTGTTTAATCTTTTTCTATTTTTGCTGCATAATTCATAACAAGTGGTATTAGAGCTTTGATTGTTGGAATTGATCACAACAATTAAAGATGTTGCTTCATAAATTCGAGATTGAGAAATTCAATGGCTTAAATGATTTCACATTATGGAAGGTGAAGATGAGGGCTCTTCTGGTTTAGCAGGGATGTGTAGCAGCATTAGAAGGAAAAGAAAAATTTCTAACGACTATGGAGGTAGCAAAGAAGGCTCCTATTATGGCAAAAGCACACAATGCCATCCAACTTAGTCTAAGTGATGGGGTTTTGAGGGAGGTGGTTGATGAGACAAGTGCATATTCGCTATGGAAGAAATTTGAAGGTAAATACCAAAAGAAATCCTTAATGAATCATTTATATTAGAAGCATCATTTGTATACTTTGAGGATGACAAAATCTACACCTATTAAAGAGCACGTTGATAATCTTAATCGAATCATTCTTGATTTAAAAGGAGTGGGGGATAAAATTGAGGATGAAGATCATGCCATAATCTTCTCGTATTCCTTGTTGAATTCTTATGAAAATTTTGTTGACACTAAGTTGTATGTCAGAGATACTCTCTCCATTGGCGACGTTAAATATGCATTACAGTCAGTGAGTTGAAGAGAATGGTCTTGGCTTCCATGGAAAGCAGTTCATATTTGAGTCTAGTTGTAAGTAGAGGTAGAAGTGAAGATAAGAATGGTAGAAATAAAAATAAGTCACGTTCGAAGTCCAAGTCTAAAGGACCTTAATATTATCACTATAAATAACTTTGCAACATAAGAAAAGATTGTCCACAACATTATAATGGCAAAGAAAATGAGTTAGATGTTAAAGCTAGGGCTAGTATAGTACAAAAGAGCTCAGATAATAGTGAACTTGAGAGTAATGATGTCCTGATAGTCAATACTTCCAAATCTTCATATACATGGGTGATGGATAGTAGTGCTTCTTATCATATGACTTTCAATAGAAGCTGGTTTCATTCTTTCAAGGAATGGCACAATGCAATGACATTGGGGGATGATAAGACGCTTCCTATTAAGGGTAGTGGCTTACTGCAGATCAAGATGTATGATGGAATTGTCAAAGTATTTGATGCCGGGTATGTTCTCGATCTTCGGAAAAATCTAATTTCTCTGCTGCTCCATGAACTGTTTGTGAAATAGTTCCGTGCTATAGTTATGATGAAGGGTAAACACTAACATGGCATTTACATTTTGATGGGAAATACAGCGATGGGAATGATGGATGTTTCATCTTTATCAAAATAGAATAATGAATGTACATAGTTATGGCATCATAGACTGGGTCATATGAGCAAGCAGGGGCTTACATTGTTGAGCAAGAGAAGATTGTTGAATGGTGCTAAGATGGGAAAGCTGAAATTTTATGAGACTTGTGTTCTTAGTAAGCAGCGCGGAGTAAAGTTTAGTTTTGGTAAGCACACTTCCACTGATATCCCAGAATATATCCATTTAGATTTGTGGGGTTCCTCTCGGGTCAAATCTCTTAGTGGATACAACTACTTTGTAACATTCATTGATGATTACTCTAGAAAAATTTGGGTTTATTTTCTGAAGTCAAAAGAAGAGGTGTTTGGGCAGTTCAAGGAGTGGAAAACCATGGTTGAAAAATTTACTAGAAAACAGGTCAAGATACTTAGAACTGATAATTCATTAGAGTACTGTAATGCATAGTTCGATGAGTTCTACAAGAAATAAGGTATAGTAAAGCACCACATTGTACAACATACACTATAACAAAATGGAGTTGCAAAATGCACGAACCAAACACTAATGTAGCGTGCTAGATGCATACGTTTAAATGCTAGTCTTCTAAAGGAATTTTGGGCTAAGGCAATTAACATTGCAAGCTATCTAGTGAATAGATCTCCATCAACAAGAGGTATGGTATAGTACTTATTTTGATTATTCTGGCCTGAGAATATTTGGTTGTCTTGCTTATGCTCATGTGAATGAAGGTAAACTTGAGCCTAGGGCAATGAAATGCATATTTCTAAGGTATGCTGCTGGGGTTAAAGGGTATAGATTGTGGTGTACTGAAAAGGATAGGATCCCTAAATTTATAATTATTAGAGATGTTACATTTGATTAGTCTGCTATGTTAGGCCAGAGGAAGGAGCTTATTAAATCTGCAAGTAAATTTGATTATGGTGTTGACTAGAAGATGGAGTTTGAAGTTAAGAATCTAAATGACATGTCAAAAAGACATGACACTCAGCCCAAGGATATGCAAGAGATTGATTCTCAGTCTATAGTAGTAAGTAGACTGAGGGAAATCAGAAAGCTAGCTAGGTATGCAGATTACTTAAGTTTTGAAAATTCTAATGCAATTGCTTATGCATTAGCAGTGGCTGAGATTATAAAATCAGATGAACCTCAGTCATATAAGGAGGCAGTTAAGAGTAAGGAGGCAGAAGAATGGCTTATTAGCATGAATGAGGAGATGCAGTCCCTATCTGAGAATGAGACTTGGAAGCTTATACCATTACCAAAAGGTGTGAAGCCGATGAGATGCAAATGAGTCTTCAAGAAAAAAGAAGGGATACCTGGCATTGAACTTACTAGATTCAAGGCAAGGCATATGGCATAGGGTTTTTCACAAAAGGAGGTTATTGACTATTAAGAAGTATTTTCTCCAGTGGTGAAAAAAAAAAACAATTCAAGTTCTGTTAGCCATAGTGAGTGCATTTGACCTTGAGTTGGAGCAGCTTGACATAAAAATTTCTTTCTTGCATGGAAATCTAGAAGAGCAAATTTACATGTCACAATTAGAAGGATTCCTTAATTCTGAAAAGAAAGATCATGCGTGTTTGCTAAAAAATACCTTTATAGCTGGAAATAGTTACCTAAGCAATAGTATAAGCGGTTTGATGCATTTATAATTTCTTATGATTTTGCTCAAATTCAGTTTGATAATTGTGCTTTCTCAAGAATAATACATGATAGCTCCTTTATATATGTATGTTAATGATATGTTGATTGTAGCTAGCAGTAAAGCTAAAATTAATAATCTAAAGGCTTTATTGAGTAGTGAATTTGAGATGAAGGATTTGAGTGTAGCCAAGAAAATATTGTGAATAGAAATTTGAAGAGACATGAATGTAGACCTATTGTATGTGTCACAATAAAAGTACA
Source organism: Balakata baccata (assembly GCA_949630135.1). Taxonomy (NCBI): domain Eukaryota; kingdom Viridiplantae; phylum Streptophyta; class Magnoliopsida; order Malpighiales; family Euphorbiaceae; genus Balakata; species Balakata baccata. The sequence goes on from CATIWF010100015.1 coordinate 7,086, forward strand.
TTGAAAAGGTGTTGCAGTCTTTTCAAATAGAGAAGTTGAAGCCCGTTAGCACACTCTTAGTAGCACATTTTAAATTTGATGTTAGTGTTTCACCGAGTATTGAAGAAGAAAAAAACTTGATGAGTCGAGTTCCTTACTCGAGTGTAGTTGGAAGTCTGATGTACACCATGGTTTGCACTAGGCCAAATCTAACACATGTTGTTAGTATTGTAAGCATATTTATGGGAAATCCTATGAAAGCTCACTAGAAAGCCATTAAATGGATTATACGATACATGAGAGGTACAAGTAACATTTGTCTGGTTTACGGTTCTACTGGTGTTATTGTTAGCTACACAAATTCTGATTATGATGGAGATCTTTCAAAGAAAAGGTCATTGACATGATACATATTTACTCCATTTGATTGTGTTATCAATTAGAAGGCAATATTATAGCCTATATGATGCTTTGTCTATAATTGAAGCTAAATATAAGTCATTGACAGAAGAGGTAAAGGAAGGTATTTGGTTGCAAGGTCTTATTGATAGTTTGGGTCTGAACATACAAAAGCCTATCATGTATTGTGATAGTCAAAGTGCATTAAGTTTGATAAGAAATCCAATCTATCATGAAAGATCCAAGCACATTGATGTTAGGTTGAACTTCATGAGATATATCATTGAGAATGATATTTTCTCCATTGAGAAGGCAGCCACAACTAGGGCTGTGCAAAAATTAACTAAATTGACAAAACAAAATTAATCCAATTCAATTCCAACTGAAAATGATGGTTTGGATAGTTTCATGAATAATTATGATTTTGAAATTTTTATAAACCGATTTTTTGGTTTGGTTTTCAATTGAGAAAATATAAATACATTAGAACTGAACCAATAATATAACCTCTTTTTTAATATATATATATATATATATAATTTTCTAGTTTCCTAAATCTTAATTACCTATACTTTTAAATATTCTTTTTTTTTTTTTTTATTCTAGAGAAGCATCTTAACTTTTAATTTTAGCACATTTTCATCACATAGTCTTCTTTTTAATAGCAATTCATTGAAAGTTTTTATTTGTATTATCTATTTTTTATATCAATAAAGCGAGTACTAATTAATTCTATTTATTTTTTAGACACTTTTTATTTGTATTTGTTAATTCTTTTATTTGTTCTAATTACTTAAGTTTTTCTACTTTGTGAATAAATTAACAAAAAAAGGAATAATTATCAATTGCAATTTAGTGACTTTATATTACATTTTAAGCTAATGTTTTGTTGAATGTATATGATATTTTAATTTATCTATTCATTTATTTATCAAACTGACCAAACCAAATTGAATCAAAATAACATTGGTTTGAATATTTTTAATAATGATTGGTTTGGTTAAAAGTTGAAGTATTTAAAAACTAACTTGGTTTGGTTATAAATTTTTAGTATAAACCGACCAAACCGAGCTATGAACACCCCTAACCATAGCGGATAATCCAGCAGATATGTTGACAAAGCTGTTACCTACGAAAAAGTTCAAGCATAGCTTGGACTTGGTGAACGTTTGCATAGCGTGAGGCCCTGTGGAACGTGAATGGCAGGGAGATAGTCTTAGTTACTGATAGTTGTGTAGAAAATTCAAGTCAAGGTGGAGAGTTATTAAGTGTGCCTTGAATTATCAACATGGTTGTGTTGAGTTTGTGGAAGGGCGTATTATAATTTGTTGAATGGACTTGAGCACGGGCATATTGATTGTGTAGGTGTGTTGCACGGGTGTGTCGCTTGGATGAGTGAATATTCTGTGCACAACCCATGCTGGTGACACAACTCATGGCGTTTTGCGATTTCTTCTTCAATGTCTTATGTGCAGCCCACTAACCTGACAATCCTTACCTATTTAGAACTCTTTTCTCTATATATACTGTACCAAAATTGATGATTGGAACTTGTACTTATCATCTGAAAAAATAGGAAAGACTCTCCCTATAGATCTTTTTAAAGATTTACTTAAAATTTATTCAAATTATACTCAATATTTATCTAATATTTACTAAAAAAAATAATAAAAGTTAAATTTACACAAGATTTACTTAAAAATTTATCAAAATTTACCTAAGAGTTACTCGAGATTTACCATAAATTAATGAAAATTGAATTTACAAAAAGTTTTTCAAATATTTACTTAAAGTTTACTCAAATTGTACTCAATATTTATCTAAATTTATTAAAAAAAATAATGAAAGTTGAATTTACATAAGATTTACTTAAAAATTTATTAAGATTTACCCGAATTTTGTCTAAGGTTTACTACAAATTAATGAAAATAGAATTTACAAAAGATTTTTCAAAAATTTACTTAAATTATACTCAATAATTATCTAATGTTTACTAAAAAAAAAAAATAAAAGTTGAATTTACATAATGTTATTTAAAGATTTATCTAAAAGTTACCTAATATTTATTTGAGGTTTACCCAATATTCCCCACAAATTAATGAAAATGGAAATTACAATATACTTATCAAATATTTACTTAAAGTTACTCAAGTTATACCTAAAATTTACCTAATATTTATCCAAAAATTAATGAAAATTAAAGTTACACAAGATTTACTCAAGAATTACCCAAGAATATTCAAAGTTTACATAAGATTTACGCGAAATTTACACAAGATTTACTAAGGTTTACGCGAGATTTACTCAAGATTTACTTTAGATTTATCCAAAAATCTACCCAAGGTTTACCAAAGTAAATAATCTTAATTAAGTTAACTAAATACAAATTTTTATATTTTTGTAATTAAGATTTGTACAAGATTTAATCTGATAATTAAATTAATTAAATTCAAGTTGACATTTTTTTTCTAATTAAGTTAATTAAACAATAATTAAAAATAAATGAATACATGCATAAAGATAAATATTGGCCTTGTAAGTTAATAAAATTATTAATTCATGTTTAAAATGTGAAAACTGATAATTTTATGTCTTAATTAAAGGAAAAATATGTTAAGCAAACACAAATTCAAGTAAAATTAAAAATAATTAAATATCACGTTATAAGATAAGAAAAAACTTACGTAAATTTCGTGAATGCTCGGAAAAAGGGGAGGGGGCATTTTTTTTTAGAAAAAAAAAGAAAAATCTTATCTATCAAATTGTTGTACATTTTAATTTGAAATTTGAATTCGAAATTCCGTGTACAAAACAAATGCAAGTGGCCTTTAATTACACATACATCTTATTATATATATATATATATATATATATATATATATATATATATATTATCTTATTTGAAAAAAAAGAGTAAAAATAAAATATAGAAAATAAGAATAAAAACATGGAAAATTTATTAGTAAAATTGAAAAAAACTTTACAATGTTTGTAAACGGCATAAATTTCCTTTCTTGAATATGAGGGTATTGTTTTACATGTTTCATCTAAAATCATTAAGTTGGAAATAATAAGATTACATAGAGATTAAGGAGGTGTTTAAAATTGCTGTTGAGTGTTTCAAAAACAGATTTTGAATTTTTTTAATTTAATTAAATGATTTTTTTAATTTCTTATAAACTACTTTTTTCAAATATACTTTCAAAAAAAATCATTTATTTACATACTTCTACTCAAAAATAACTTTTAAAATGCAACTCCAAATGGGGCCTAAAGCTCGCAATTCAATTAATATTAATTTTCATAATCGAACATATTCCCTATTACAATAACTCACAAATGTCTCTTATTTTAATGTATTATCCTTTCGGTTCCCAATAAAAGAGAATTAATTCAGAAAAATACTACTCCTATTTCAATGTAATTGTCGTTTTTTTTTAACTTAAAATAAAAAATTATTTAATAGATTTAATTATAGAAAAATAATTAATTAAATGGGACTATATTACTCATCTATAGATATATTTAAATTTATTATTACTTAATTGGTGTAAAAATAATTATAGCACATTCTCCTATTCCATTCCCAATTGTGAAGAATTTTTTTTTTTTTTTTGGGAATAAGAAGGAGTTTGAAAATATCGGAAAAAGTATAAAATTTTGTTAAACTAATTACTGAAATTTCAATTATTCTACACTTTTATATATTTAATGCAACATTAATTTTTCTTTTTCATTCTATTCTTGTATTAACTTTATCTATATTAATTAATTTTATAAAATTCTATACTTCTTTCTAATTTTGAATATATATATATATATATATATATAGTCCCATTTAGCTCTTTTTTTCCTATAATTAAATCTATTAAATGCTTTCTTAATCAAGTACAACACCAAAAAGAGTCAATTAGTTTGAAATGGAAGGAGAGCAATATAAGATAGATAAGGTTAACACCAGGATAAAATAAGAAAGAAAAAAATAATGTTGTATAGAATATATAAAAGTGACCAAAAAAATTGAATTTCTTTTTATTTTTTTTAAAGTTGAGGCCAAAAATTAGGAATGCACTTATTAATCCTAACTAAATTGGCACTATCTTAGTGCTTTTCATCATCTTCAAGAGCTTAAAATATTATTAAAGTAAAAAGAAAAAAAAATCATTCTCGAAGCTTTGAAAAGGTTTACGTAAACCTGAAGTTTTTACTACCTCTAAGATCATTATAAATTAAAGAGACACAAAAATCTAGTCCATTTATCCACCAATGATTACCAATGTTACTTGCTTCATATCGTGCAATCTTGTCGGCTACTTTGTTGCCTTCTTGTCTGCTACTTTGTTGCCTTATCTATAATGGGAGCTCACCTCATGCATGCTATTCATCAAGCTTAAGCATTCGGACCATTACTGCCTTAGACACCAGGGCACTCCATATGCTTTGTATTTTTAAGACATCAATCCATTTTTTTTTTTAATTTGAAAAAATGCTAATTACATTAGAATGGAGAGAGTATTAGATATAATATCAGAATAAAATTATGTAACTATTATTAAAATAGTGGTATTGATCAGGTGACCTGAACTATGAGGTAGACCTTTTGTAAAAAAAAAAAATATAAACTTTTTATTTTGAAGACATGATCTGTACGTAGTTGATTAATTTCCCCGAAAATTTCTGTTGTAAGCTTTTGCTATTTGTAAGAATTAGTTAATTAATCTCCTCATCATCATGTAATCATTATAAATTATTTAATAAGTATAAAAAAATTCTGTCTTTTATATATTGTGTAATCTTAGATGGTATCTTGAGAAATTCATAGATAGAATATGTTTACTATGTCATTCATAATATAATCAAATCACTTATTGACATGCATTTAATTGTTTTATTCTCATTGGTTGAAATAATTACAATATATGTAATTTAATTATTGGATTAATTTATATATGATATGGTAAAGATAGCGTACCTAAAAGTTTTTCTAGTATCTTATTGTTGCAGCAGCTTATCATTGAGTATAATTGACAAAGAAAAAAGGCAATGCATGTGATGGATGAGCTGGGGATTTCCTTTCCAATAAACATTCATGTGATGGATCAGCTTTGGAAAATGGATATTTATATTGATATTTGAATTTGCAACTACCAGCAATACGCTTCAATTAGCTTATTGGTACTTGTACTTCATCTCATCTAACATCTGAATTTACTAGCTATAAAGAAAAAGAGAGGATGGAGCAGGCGAATAGCAGAGGCAAAGACAGTAGATGGTCTCTTCATGGAATGACTGCTCTTGTTACTGGTGGTACCAAAGTAATGGGGTTAGTATTTCCCCTTTCCATATGTTTGTTTTGTATGAGATTT
>CATIWF010100028.1:0-36354 GCA_949630135.1 Balakata baccata
AGTTGAAGAAAAATCAAGAAATTATAAAGGCATAAATTCTGAATTTTCTTTGGTTAAATTAGTTTTAATTGGCATATGAAAATCCTTTGATTCGGGTTTTGAAAATTTTTATTTTCCGCTGCGTTATATGTATGTGATACAAGATCAAAACCGTTCAAGTCATTGGTAAAGGATGGATGGATTGTGAAGATTTTTTAACTTAAAGGGACTTGAATGGGAATTTGCCAGAAGTATGTCTAAATTAGGCAACACGCCTACATGACCTTTGTGCCTTAACCAACTACGCACCTGCATAGATGACTATGCACCTGCGATGATTTTACAAGTAACCATCTACATGCTCGTGATGTTTTGCATTCTCATGTTCATTGATCTAAGTGAAGCTATTATGCACGACTTGTGCCCCTTATCGCATGCGTGGCATTTTTTCTGCCTAATTCAACTATATGCCCATGATCATTCTATGCGCTTGCGATGTTTGGAAAGTGAGAGTCCAATTCTAATTTGGATTCATAATTTGGTGCTAGAATGGTGATTTGCCTCGCTCTGGTTAGTTGATTAATTATGGGAATATTACTTAAATATTATGAGGGCAATTTGAATTGAATTAGGACTCTAGAGCATTATTTCAACAAGCTTTTTGTTTTATGTTTTTTTTCTTCGGTTCCTTTTACTTTTTCTTGACTAGTTTTATTCATTCCTTTGGGGATTTCTAATGCTCTTCAATTCAGAAGTCTAGGGTTGATTTGTGAGGATTGCTTGGAAATTTGAATGGAGATTGGACGACCCGTATCAATCTTTAGATTGAAGATTCAGCTTTTTCTAAGGAACATTCCTTTACTTTCCTATCTTTTTTATTTGTAATGTTTACTTTAAAGGTTATTGTAATCATGACCACTGATACAGGGATGCTAGGCTAAATCATTCTTGGTCCTTAGCTAGCAGAACCCAATTTTGTATTGAACCCCAAATGTTTTATGGAATGGATTTTGGATTACTTTTCAGTTTCAATTATTCTTAATTAATTCCTATGTTTGATGATTGTCTGATCAACGATTATTAAATTGAGAATAAAAATCTTAGGGTTTGATTATTAGGCGAACCACCTGTATTTAACCTAAAAATTGGCCTTGACATTAGTTAAGTCATAAGAGTGATTAACTGATGATTAGAAGCAAAAGCCATTAAATCTAGGTTTATTAGGACTTAATTAATTAGGGAGAAATACATAATTGGGGGAAGCTAGGCTAAGAACTTGTGTATCTCCATTAGTTTTAATTCGATCATTTTATTGATTTTAAATTAATTTCAGTTTTTAGTTTAATTAATCAAATCTCAAAATGTGGTTAGAGTGTTTAGGAATTTATTCTCTCATGTTATTGTTAATTTTAATTAATTTAAAATTTAAGCCGAACTGTTCCTTGAGAGATCGACTTCGAGAGGTACACTTGCAAGTACTAAATTTGACACATCAAGTTTTTGGCGCTATTGCCAAGGAATAGTTGATTAGATTCTTAGTTAATTATTTTACCACTGTGTGTTATTTTATTTTATGCATTTTTATTTTTACTTTTATTTTATTTTTCCAATTCATTTCTAGTTTAGATAGTTGATTTTATGTTTATGCTAGATACTAACAAACAAGTTAAATCTAGTGATTCTTCCACACAAAGACAATACAACTTGCGATCAAGAGTTTAGCGAGTATAAGAATCTTTGAAGAAAAAAAGCAACTACGTCCATTAATAGTTGAAGAAGAAGTTGAATAGACAGGAGGAATGGCAGACCCACCTGAAATTCAAGATCCACCTACACAAAGCCAATTAACCATGAGGTATTATGCCAGACCAGTTATAGGCAATAACACTTCATGCATAGTCCTTGGGGAGGCTGCAAGAAATTATGAGCTGAAAAGCATCCACCTCATTATGTTTTCCTCCTTCTATGGATTGCCTAATGAGGATCCATTAACATTCATCAGGAAGGTCTATGCTACAATTGGAACTTTCCCTCTAAATAGGCTTGAAGAAGACAAGTTAAAACTAAGATGATTTCTTTACACTCTAAAAGATAGAGCCAAAGTGTGGCCTATGGCTTTGCCATGTAATTCGATGAATAGCAGGGATAAGGTATACTAGAAATTTATGGGCAAGTTCTATTCCCATCAGAAGATTAAAGAGCTTAGAGCTGAAATTCAGGGCTTTTACCAAAAAGACTCTGAGACATTCCATGGGCGTGGGATAGATTTAAAATGTTTCTTTTACAATGTTGACATCATGGATATTTTCTTCCAGTTACCAATCAAGCATTATGTGACCCAGTAGTATCAATGCATGGGAGATAATGCAGCTAGGGGAGCCATAAGGGAAAGAACTGCAGCTGAGGTATATGACACATTCGAGATGCTGGGTATGAACTCCTAACAAAAGAGTGTAAAAGGGTGAAAGGCAACTGTGAATGAGGTTTTTTAGTGGAAATGAGTTTGCTTCAAAACTTGTTAAGCTTACAAAGTAAGTGTAGATGCTGGACAACACGTAGCATGCATCAACCAATAAGGTATATGGAATTTATAATGTTTATAGCCATGGTGCTAATGTCTGCCATCTTATGATTCTTTTATAGGTAATGTTGTGGAACAAGTAAACATGATGACTTTGTTTCAGCCGCTACATCAGTACAATCCATATTCAAACACTTACAACATGGGTTGGAGGAATCATCCCAACTTCTCCTAGAGAAATAATGATCAGAATCCACCCGCATATCCTCAGTACCAAATTGGACCCTACCCCAATGCACCTAAGAAGCTGTCATTGGAGGAAACATTGCAAAATTTTATGTTTACCACTCAAGACAAGCATGAAAGGACAAATAGGAGGATCGATTTTATTGAAGCTTCATTCAAGAGGTTAGAAATCCAGATAGACTAGATACATGAGGCAATGCAAGAAAATAAGAGAGGAAAACTGCCTAGTCAAATTGAGTAAGCAAAATCCGTCATCGTGCTTTATGAAGGTACTAATTCTAGCGATGAGTTTGACTATGAATATGATTTTGTTAGTTCTTCTATTACATGCATGCCTACGGAGGAATGCAAAGAGGCTATAACTGAGATTGAAGGGGATAGAAAGGAAACAAATAAGGCCTAAATTGCATAAGGCTTTCGAACTTTATAGACCTCCCATTCCATTCCCTAATCGGCTAAGGGAGCCTAAAAAGGATAAGCATTTTTCTAATATTTTTGCTATGCTTTCTAAAGTAGATATTAATGTTCCCCTTTTAGATGTTGTCAAGAAAGTTCCCTCCTATGCACAGTTCTTTGAGGAGCTACTATGAAGCAAGAGGAAGTTTAGAGGAAAAGATATAATTGAGGTACTTGAGATAGCCATTGAGATCATGAAGCAGAATTTATCCAAGAAGAAAAAGGAACTAGAGGATATAGGATGGATATTTCGATCGGGGACAAGAAGAAGGTACAAGCAATGTTAGACTTGGGGGTTAGCATCAATTTTATGTCTTACTCAATTTATTCAAAGCTTAGGCTAGGTAGGTTGCAACCCACCAATATGTGCCTTTAATTAGCAGATGGTTCAGTGAAGAGACTTAGAGGTATAGTAGAGGATCTCTTAATCTTGATTGGTAAGTTTGTTGTTCCTATCAATTTTATGGTTTTAGACTCTAAGAGAAATGTTGTAAATGGAAAGAACGAGGTAATTCACCTTAGTCGACCATTTATGGCCACAACGAATATTGTTAATGATGTTAAGTATGGGAAATTAAGTATGATAGTTTTGGGAGAAACTTTGGAGTTTACAGTATTTGAACCTTCTCTTTGTTCTTTCAAATTTTCTATAAGCATCAAAATATATATTATCTTAATGGTAATGATTATGGCTTGTACTTACAGAAAATGAAAAAGAAATTGGGGATTTCAGCTTGTTTTGCTGGAAAAAGAGGACAAATAAGAGGTGGATTCACGCCTTCCTTAAAGATCAAAATGAGTAAAGTTGAGCCTAAACTTTAAATGTGGCGCTTCGTGGGAGGCAATCCATGTCTAATTTTTGCATAATTTAATTTTCAAGTCTGGTTTCTAACATTTTAATTTTAATTTTAATTTTAGGTTGATTTCTTCTATTCTTTTGTTTTGGTAATATTTTGGAGTCTAATTCTGTTTTTATTCTAGGGAGCACTAATATCAAGAGAAAATGGGCAAAATCAAGTATGCCAGTACAAAAGTGCATGGGTCATGCACAATGAGCTTAGTTCAAGAATAGCACATCCGTGCAGCCGTGCACGACTCGTGCACTTAGTGAATAGCTGCCCTGCCTACTAAGCTAGCCATCCAATCAAAGCCTGCCTTGCCTGCTGAGCTAGCTATCCAATCAAAGCCTGCTAGCCAATCATGCCTCTCACAGTTGCCATCACGCTAGTGTGCCTCGCCTATCAGTACCAGCACACCTAGATAGCTGCGCAACCCCATGCCTCCTTATGGCATCACGCATGTGTGTGGGTATCATCACACAATATCCATCTCGCCAGCTGTAACATCATGCATGCAATCATCCTAGTAGGTAAGGTCACGCATGCGTATTCCTATGTACACACACATGTGACTGGATAAATTATATTTATTTTATTTTATCTATTTTTTTCGTTTCTCTACCCAATCCCATCTTTTAATTTTGTTCTCCTCTAAAATTTCCCAAATTTTCCCTAACAAAAACACAAACCATAGCCTTTCAATCCTTCAAGGCATGCAACTCTACTTAAAATTTATCAAGGATTTCATTAACCTATATAGTTTTGAGTTCCTCTCTTGCTTGTGTTGTGGTGATTTTTCAGGTTTTCATCATGCCAAGGAGACAACCACCATATGCTTATGAAGTTGAAGAACACACTTGTGAGGAAGGAGGAAAAGGTAAGGATGGAGCACTAGTAGATATTTACCATAAGTATGATGCTCCTTTTGCCATTTTCTCTGAAGAAGAAGGTGAAAGGTATAAAAATCTTTGTCAAAGATCTTAACTACTTGTGGATTTTTGGATTTCAATGTCTTGGAGCAATTTCGTTGTTTGGATTTGTTTAAGGCTTATGCTAGAAGGTTAGGATGGCAAAACTTTATTGCTTTTAATGATCCTACCTATGAAGAATTAAATATGGAATTCTACACAACTTTGACTGTTGAGGATGATTACACTAAGTTGAGGTTTCATTTGTGCAGTAGAAATTATGTAGTTTCTTTAAAAAGGATGGGAAGAATGCTTATGGACCTAAAAAGGTGTCTATTACTTTTAATGCTAATGAAATTTGGCACACTTTGATAGGAGAACATCACTTTGATACATATAATATATCCTATTTGCATATTATTGATCCATGCATAGGCCTTTTGCATAAATTTATGAGTCATGCAATGTTTGGGAAAGATGAGGGTAATTAAGTGTCTCATGCTGAATTATATTTATTGCGGTGTATGCATACTAGGACTAAAGTGTGTACTCCCGCTTTTATTTTTTGACATACAGTACACCCTTTGTCACCATAGTGTGACTCTTAGGTTGGATAATATCATTACAAGATTTGCTAAGAAAATTTGCTCTTTTAATGCTGCTATTCATATTATGTCACCCATACATAGTATGGGGGATTTTGATTTTCTTGCTTTGTAGCATGCTAGCCTAGTTGTTAAGGAAGGCGAGATATATAGATAGGCCAACCTGCCGAATCAGATCGACAAAACCCAACCCAAGGAGCATGAAAATAATGATCAGCTAGATGACCAATCACGAGGTAAAAATGCAACTCCTTCCAATGAAATCTAGCAAATTAATTAGAGATTAGTAAGATTAGAAGAGCATATGGCAACCGTGATACAGAGGCAGGTGGAGCATATGCATATGATGCAAGAATTTTTTGTCTGCTTTCATCCTCCTAGTCAATGACCTGTTTTGATGCTAGGGGAGTGTTCTTTGCCCCTTGTTTTACTTTTAGGTTATTGTTCTCATATGACATTGAGGACAATGTTAGATTTAAGTCTAGGGGGGAGGCATTTAATTCTCTTGGGTGTTGCTTGTCATTTTTGCATTTTTATAAAAAAAAACATTTATTGCATGTTGTGTGTTTAAATTTATAAGTTTGGTTTTGTCCTTTGGTTTTTCCATTTATTAGTCTACGAAAGAATGCTATTCCTTATTTTAATTAGAATTATATGACTAGGAAACTTAGAATAATTTTAATACTTTTAGCACGCTTCTATTTAAAATTTTTCTAACTCAGTTATTTTGTTGCTCATATTATATAGAGTTAGTAATTTAATTAGTTTATGAGTTTGTAAATGTCAATGCTATATGTTAAATCCTCAACACTTGTATACTACCTTTTATTTTCTTTTGTAAGTTTTTGAGCTATATTACAGCTATTATCACTAGAAGTTCTCCTCTTTCTTTCTACCGGGTGTATAAATTCGAACATGGCCTGATTACTCTAAAATTTGCATTAAAATACTGCTTGAGACTGCAATTTTTATTGTCAAGACATTTAAATTATAGAGGCATTTAGGATTACCCATTTCGCTTACTTTTGAAACCTACCCTTTATTATCCCCTAGTTAACCTCTTTTGAGCCTTGACCCTTTTCTTTGATTTAGCCACGTTATAATTAGCCCATTATCTCGTCATTTGTTTTTATCCATTCTTTGTTACCCTTAATCATAAGGATTAGTATCAATTAAAGAAAATGAATACCAAGTATGCTTTCTACAGTTTGAGCCTAGTTGAGCAGTAGTTCATCAAGTATTCGATGTGTGCATTAAAAAAAAAACAAAAACAAAAAAAATTAGGAACAAAAAAAAAGGACAAAAATAATAAGGTGCATGTTGAATCTGTGATTTTGAAGTACGTATTCATAGCTGCTCTACCGTTTTTATCGAATTGAACTCACTCTTTTTACTATAGAAAGTTGTATCTGTTATGAATCTTTAATTGTTTCTAATTCCTTGTGGGTATTAAGCCTTATTTTTCCTTTTCCCGACCTTTTCACCATGGCCCCATTGCAACCATATTAAGACCTCTTGATATGTGTCTTAGTAATATTTTAAGCAATGGAGATTGGATTATGATGCAAACTTATGGAAGTGCTTACTGTATTTTAAATGAATGATTGCTTGAAATTTTTACCAAAACAATTTGAGGGAGTAGAGAGATGAGAGAGAACAAGTGTGGGGGAGCTTGATACATGTGTTTTTGATATTTGCAAATTAATAGCTTGTTAAAGTACTTTCTATTATATATGTGGATCAATATTGTAGTTGAGTTAGTTTATTTTTGAATATAAGTGTGGGATGAGTGTTAATTTTATTCTAAGCATCATTAGTTGTGTGGTTTTGGTTTTAGCCTGGTTGGTACATTAGTCATGCTTAGGGATTGCTAAAGGATACTACCAAGCTTATGAATTTTATTTGTTTGAATTCTATTTTAGTTGTGTGATTGCATAATCGTTTATGTTTCTTCTATGCTTGAGTATTGCTTAAGGATAAGCAATATTTAAGTGTGGAGGAATTTGACGAGTTAATTTATGTTCGTGTTTTTTGGGTAGTTAATTGTAGAATTTTAGTGTATTTTTAGGTACTTAGTATGTTATTTCTTTGTATGCAGGTTATTGGTAAAGGATGGATGGATTGTGAATATTTTGTAACTTAGAGGGACATGAATGAGAATTTGCTGGAAGTATGTCTAAGTTAGGTATGACCTTTGTGCCTTAGCTAACTACGCACATGCGTAGTTGATGATTTTACAAGTAACCTTCCACACGCTCGTAGAGTTTTGCATGCTTGTGTTCATTGATCTAAGTAAAGCTACTGTGCAAGACTTATATGGATTTGTACGTCCATGTCTATTTGGCCTGCCAGCTATTGCGCACTACTTGTGTTCCTTATCACATGCATGGCATTTTTACCGCCAAATTAAACTATGTGCCTGCAATAATTCTACGTGCTTGTGATGTTTGCAAAGTCATAGTCCAATTCTAATTTGGATTCCTAGTTTCGTGTGGGAATGGTGATTTGCCTAGCTCTAATTGGTTGATTAATTGTGGGAATATTACTTAAATATTATAAGGGGTATTAGATTTGAATTAGGACTTTGGAGTATTATTTAAACAAGCTTTTAGTTTTATTTTTTTTCTTCGGTTCCTTTTACTTTTTCTTTACTGGTTTTGTTCATTCCTTCGGGGATTTCTAGTGCTCTTCAATTGGAAAGTCTTGGATTGATTTGTAAGGATTGCTTGGAAATTTAACTGGAGATTGGACAACCCATATCAATCTTTGGATTGAAGATTCAGCTTTTTCTTAGGAACATTCATTTACTTTCCTATCTTTTTATTAGTAATGTTTATTTTATTGTAATCATGACCACTGATACAATGATGCTACGTGAATCATTATGGATCCTTAGCTGGCGGAACCCAATTTTGTATTGAATTCCAAATATTTTATGGAATGGATTTTGGACTACTTTTCAGTTTCAATTGTTCTTAATTAATTTCTACGTTTAATAATTGTCTGATCAACAATTATTAAATTGAGAATAAAAATCTTAGGGTTTTATTATTAGGTAAACCACCTATAGTTAACCTAAAAATTGGAATGGACATTAGTTAAGTCATGAGAGTGATTGACTGATGATTGGAAGCAAGAGCTATGAAATCTGGGTTTATAGGGACTTAATTAACTAGTGGAAAATACAGAATTAGGTGAAGCAAGGCTAGGAACTTGTTTATCTCCACTTGTTTTAATTCGATTGTTTTATTGATTTTAAATTAATTTCATTTTTTAGTTTAATTAATCAAATCTCAAAACGTGGTTAGAGTGTTTAGGAATTTATTTCTTGTGTTATTGGTAATTTTAATTAATTTCGAATTTAAGCCGAACTGTTCCTTGAGAGATCAACCTCAGGAGTGAATTTGCCATTTTAAAGTGGTTCGTACACTTGCGTGTACTAAATTTGACACATTATTGCTTCCTTCCCTCCTACTAGTGATGTAACAATTAAGGAATAGTTGGCATACATGAAGCATTGGGATGATAGTGAGTTAATGAGTTGTATTATGCTCGCCTCTATGTCTCTTAAGCTTCAGTAACAGCATGAGAACATAGATGATAATACTATTGTGTGTCATCTAAGGGAGCTTTTTGATTGCAAGCATGAATTGATCAATATGAGATATTCAAGTTGCTTTTATGCTTTAAGATGGTAAAGCGGACATATCCAATTCAATATGCATTAAACATGAATGTGTACATTGAGAGGTTAGCCTATTTAGGTTTTGTGATGGATCGTGAGTTAAGTATTGACTTAATTCTCTAAAGTTTGCTTAAGAGTTATACACACTTCATGCTAAACTATTAGATGAATAAGATCTCTACTTCTATCCCCAAGTTGATGACCATGTTTAAGACAATTGAGCCTTCTATTAAGAAAGAACAAAAGCTTATGATGTTATGGTCTTTTTTGGTTCTTCTAAGAAAAGGAAGGAAATGAAGTCCATAAAGGCTAAGGGAGGCGTGAAAAAGAAGGCCAAAGAGACTATCTCAAAGGGGACTTGCTTCCATTATAGTACGAATGACCATTGGAAGAGAAACTATAAAGCCTATCTAGAGTCTTTGAAGAAGGAGAAAGCATCATATGCACCTTCTACTTCATGTATTTATATTATTGAGGTTAATACTGTTTCTAGTAATAATATATAGGTATTAGATATCAGTTGTAACTCATAGATATGTACTGATATGTAGGGCTAAGGAATAGCAAACAACTCAAGAAGGGAGAGTTAGACTTGCACATGGACAATGGATGAAGAGTTATTGTATTAGCTGTAGGAACTTATGTTTTGATGCTCCATAGTGGACTTGTAATAGAATTAGACAATTGTTATTATGTTCTAGTACTTATTAAGAATTGTATTTCTATTTCTTGTTTAAATAGAAAAGGATTTCATTTGATTACTAATAGCAATGGTTGTTCTATTATGTTGAATTTTGTTCTTTATAGTACTGGCACACTATGCAATGATATTTATATACTTGATATGTCTAGTTCTATCCTTAATATTCATAATAATAAAAGACAAAAGTTAGTTTACCTAAAATCATCTTATTTATGGCATTATTGTCTTGGCCATACAAGTGAGAGATGTATAACTAAGTTACATAAGAATGGTAACCTATGATCATTTGATTATGAATCATATGTAACATCCTCGATATAACTAGAATTTTCACTAATTATATGAAGAATATTATGATGCACGAGACTCAAAAACCTGCTTAAATAAAAAAATTTTGTACATCATGGCCATGATATTTTGAAAAAAAAATAAAATAAAACTCAAACACATTATATGAAACTAAAACTTTACAATCCTTGAAATCCTAGAGCTACACTCAACCCAAATAATACAAAACTTCTCAAATGAGATTACAATACAATTTAAAAACAACATACATAAAACATGCATGTATCATCAACCCTTTCTAGTGCTAGGTTGACCATTGATTCCTTAGGCTTTATCTTTTGTCAACTCCAAGCGTGTATCATCAACCTACGTATGATGCAAAAACCATACATATGCTAAGCAACCAATGCTTAGTAGTAGAAAAAGTCATATAAATCTAAGCATTATATATGTGGTTGATAATAAGGTAGTCGGTGGTATGGAAATGAGGACGAGAGAAATATGAGATGAAGGTAATTCCTATCCTGTGTTGAGGAAAGAGTCAGTAAGAATATATATAACAGCTCACACAAGTCCAACATAGATACAACATAAATCTTATATACATATCAATTTATAATCATAACCATTCAGGTATATATCTCATCCGGTCTTGCATCACATATCTCATGGGTTAGGAGTGCTCATACAAGCTTTAGACACCTTAACCCATCCATACCTAGCTCCATCGAGCTTCCCTAGTTGAGAGCGCTCACACAAGCTTGAGACCCTTCAACAAGTAAGACTAAGAGCGCTTACAAAAGCTTCAAACCCCTTAGTCTTGCACAAACAAAGCAATCTCCACTGAGCTTCCCTAGTTAAGAGTGCTCACACAAGCTTTAGACCCCTTAACTAGTAAGACTAATAACACTCACACAAGCTTCAGATGCCTTAGTCTTCCTACCATGGTACCATGTTTAATTCTACTATTTTCAGGGCCTAAAAGCCCTATCCAAACATATCATACATTGTACATTCCAATATCACAACATTTCTACATAATTAAGTCATAAAATCATTCATCATAGAAGTTCATAACCAGCGTCACGACTTTCTTAGCATAGCACACATACAATGTCACCACCAGCTTAGTGGTGAACCTGGTTATGAAGCAAGTTGTCCCCTTAAGTTTTCAACCACCATTCATGCTGAAAAAAATAACATCAAAGTGACATGCAACCTAGGGTTATCCTAAGTGGAACCTCTCTAACAACACTCACATTCCAACCATACATCATGCCAACACATTCAAATAATCAACCTAATGCACAAACACTTAAAACTTTTAAATGACATTAACTAAATACTAGCAACGACACTTCTCTCAACCATATACCATGTTTTAAAACATGCCATCACATGTAAAGTTCTAAGGCTAACCAATTGTAGCTATTCCTGGCAACATTCTCATCACTTAAAGATCATGTACAACATTTCAATAGCCCTTAACATAGTTTAATACCTATCCCAAAACCCACATGTATATAAGCTTTATACTCATCCCTTTTCTTTTATTTATTTTCCATTTACTTGGCCCAAAGCCTACCAATTGTCCTCATTTCCATACCACAAAACTAATACAATTGGCATATAAGTTATCACCCAAGCTTATCTTATTCATTTACACTTAATTACCATTCACTACCCTTTTTCGTTCATTATCACCCTTTATTTTCCCTTTTTACATTTAAGCATACCAAAATATCCTTTTACGAAACATATGCCAATCACTCTTCTTAAACAACCATTAGACTTTGAGACCATCTAACAACTCATTCAAGCATTTAATTAGCTAATTTGATACATAAGCATGCATTTGGGTTAAATTAAAACACTTATATGTACATACCTCTATGGAGCCATATAAAATCCAGGCTTTAGAGCTTGTTAGACCTTTTGGGTGGTTATTGCACCTTCAAGACACCTCCTATGCACAACCACAACCATAACCACACATCAACATATAAACTTTATAAAACTAGAAAAGCATAAAATTGAACCCCTAACTTATCAAGCTAGGTCTTTGATCACTCAAACCCCTCTAAAAACATGGTCACTTACCTAATCTAACATCAAAGAGAGTTTCCTCTCAACAAAACCTAAGATCAAACCCCAATCTACCCCATTTGTAAATAGATCTCTACCCATTTTGTGCAACCCTTAACATCCACCCAAAAATCATGCTAAAAAGATGAAAGACCATGATTTTATACCTTACAATGGCCAAAATCAACACTAATTTGAAGAAAACCTAAGATTCTCCCTTTTAAGTTCCGAGCTTTCTCCCACAACACTTCTCTTCCTTATCTTTCTCTCTCCAATCTCTTGAATAAACTCCAATCTAAGATAGATCTTGTGTTTAATGGCTAACAAAACTCTTGAGAGGAGGTAAGAAAAGGTATCTTGGTGTTTGGGGACAAAAGGCTATTGGATGTGTGTTAAAATGAAACAAAAACATAGCAAACTATTTATATTAGAATTGTCATGGTCATGACTCATTGTATCACAATTTGTGACACTTGAACAACACCCAAAATGCCCAAAACACGACCTTCACAGCCCTGACTCTTTTTGTCACGGGCGTGAAGCTACTTAATCTCTTCCTTTTCATATCTATTTGACACTTGTAAAAGCATAAGACCAAATTCCAATAGTAGATCCCATATATACCTCATGTATATCATTCGTATACCTTTGATAGACTATTATTTTTCCATTAATTTACCACTAATTTACTACTAATATACCTCCTTTTAACTCTTTCTTTCATGCCCTTTTTAACCTCTCGTTGCCTCATATTTTAACCACTCCTATAATCCATGTATCATTTTATATCCAACTTATATTCACATGTATTATTTTTTATGGCTAAACTCATCTCCAATCCCTTGAGTTTTTTATTTTTTCTCAGTTTGCCCCCAGATCTGTTTTTGGCACCGATTGCCCCCTGAATTCTATTTTTTGTCCAATTTGCCTCCTGTGAAATTTTAAAAATGTAACAATTTGCCCCCTCCCCCCCCCCCCCTCCCCCTCCCCCCCGGGTGCTGATGTAGCAGCCAAAATCATATTAAAAATGTAAAATTACATTTCGATTGTCATGTCAGCACTAGGGGCAAATTATTACATTTTTTTAATTTCATAGGGAGCAAATTGGGCCAAAAATGGAATTTAGGGGGCAACCAGTGCCAAAAACCGATATAGGGGGCAAACTGAGAAAAAAATGAAAAATTCAGGGGGCTACAGATTTGTTAAGCCATTATTTATTTATTTATTTTTCTTTTTCTTTTTCTTCTTATTTATTTATATGTTAAGACATTATATATTTATCATTATTTTTTATTCTTATTATATTAGAACATTATTAATCCACTCACTAAGCCACTTCCCTAGAAGAAGTGTGATAGTCATGTACTCACCTATGACATGTATAAAGGCAATTGCTTTTAGTACGAGTAGGAGATTGTCAAAGAGGTGTTTTAAAGGCAATCACATTTGGCACTTAACGTACTTATGTATTCATCAATAAAGGCACTTTTCATTCAATGGTGTTCATGTATGTATGAATTGATTTAGATCCTAAACCATTAAATGAAGTCCTTGATATAAAACAGAGAATGAAGGAAATCATGATGAGATCATGATACTAAGATTCCTATCATATGTAATTATGTTTATATTTAAATGATCACTAGTCATAGGATTAGCGACATAAATATTGTTAATCTGGAAAGACTAGCACATGTTATAATCTTTGACTAGGTCAAGTAGTAGATCTCATAAGCTATGAATATGAGATGTTTAAAGTTAACATATGGATATATGCTAAAGTGGTCAAGTACATTGGATGACCTGATATGAGACAATCACATGGTTATCTATCCAATGTCAGTGAAAGTCTCATCAGAGCAATGGTATAAGTACCCTTAGACTTGAGTTGTAGAAGGATATCTTGGATACTGATTATATACTTTGACTTCATTCCTTGTTATCTTATTGAGGTCGCTCATAAGGAGGTGATTGGGTATAGCTTGAGGTATGAAGATAGTTAAATAGCCTATAAGGGATTCACCACTCCTGATAGTAGGAGAGTATACCTATGGCCTCTTATGAAGATCATTACTTGAAAATCTTTAGCCAAAGTGGATACATCTTGAAGATGGTCTTTAAAAATATATCTTATAAAGTAATGAGTCTCTTAGACAAGATCTAATAACACTTGGACTAAAAGTGACATAGTCAGTCTAGTGAGAGTTGACACAGTTCACACTCTAAGCCGAATGAGGTATAATGAGGTGAAAGGACGAATTGCACAATAATTGTCTTTAGAATTAAAGTCAGATCACTGACTTTCTGACTAATTTGGGGTGATGATATGTTGCCAGATACCGCTCATAATATACTCAATATCATATGATGATTTAAGTGACCAACATAATTGAAAACGTAAAGGGTCACATGCATTAAAGGAATGAAGGAAAGTTAAAATGGGCTTTGGATATGATCCAAAACATGATAGAAAATTTTGGCTACATAGATTCATGGATGCAAAAGAGTTTTACGGACATAAGGAGTGTCATGTATGCTATGTCGTAACGAGCGTGTGACATGTAGGCTACACTAATACAAAATACACCTTATGCGGAGATCAGATGTGTCTGTTCCAAAAATAATAGTCATATAAAGTGAGGCAGTAGCATTTTTGTAAATTAGGGTGGATTAGATACGTTTGTTTTAGGCCAAAATAGATGCATCAACTTTGTGTGAAAATGTTGCATTTTATTCATGATTAGATGCATTTATTTAGGCCCACAACAGATGCAGCTGGATAATCTCAGATGCATCTGTTCTAGGCCTTACTAGAATTATCTAGTAAGAAATAAAATATAGCATTTTTTTCTCATCAGATGCATCTATTTTGGCCAAAATAGATGCATTAGTTCAAGATCAGATGTGTCTATTTTAGGCCAAAATAAACGCATCTGATCAGAAATAAAACATAGCATCTTCACATGAGACTAATGCATGTGTTTTGGCTTGAAATAGATGCATTTGTCTCTTATAATCCCTAATCCCACATGCGCTATAGCCTTTTTTCTTTATTTCTCAAACATTCAAGCCACCGACACTCTTCTTTTCCTCCCCTGTTGTGGCACAACAAGTCCACATTCCACCATTTTTCTTCTTCTCCCCCCATTTCCGTCGCACAACTCACCTACTATCTTCTTATCCTGCTGTTTTTCTTCTTCTCCCCATTTACTTGTATTTGAACTCATGTTGGTTCTTCCATTTTCATGTCTCTGCCGATTTTGGGTATGTTTCTTTTTATTATTTTTTTCGTCAGTCACTCTAACTCACTCCTTCTCTCTTCCTCTCATCTTTTCTTTTCTTTTTTTTGTTTACCGACAAACCATTTTTGCTCATTCTCCCATCAGTCTAGCTCATAGTTTGTGTTGGAGCACCTTCGTTCGACGCTACTGTTCAAGTCAAGGTTAGTTTATTTATTTATTTTTTTAACTTTTAGCATTATACATTATAAATACCAAAAATGATGTATTGATGTTAGAGTTGATGGAATTGATGTATTTTGATGGATTTTTATATTGATGGAATTTTTTAGTTTTTTTTCTTGGATGGATTGGTGAACGAAAATTTTGAGGATTTATGGATGACTAAGTTTATTTGAGATGGAAATAATGAAATTAGTTGGTAGAGGTATATTGCTTTCAAGGTGTTTGATAAAAAAAAAACCTTAGTGAAAACCTAATTGGAACTAATTAAGATTAATAAAAGAGATATATTTCCTTTATGGTATTTGATGAAAACCTAAATTAATATAAGATTTGAAACATATATATATATATATATATATATATATATATATATATATATATTGATGGTTTGTTGTAGTTGGTAGCTTGTTTTATTGAATTGTAAATATTTGTTGGTGATTAGATTAACTAAAGAGATATGTAAAAAAAAAATTTTAATTTGGAAATGAAAGAATATAATGTTGGACCTATAATTTTGATATAAAAACTGATATAATAGTTGAAAATTGAACAAAATAAAATTCATTGATAGACTAAGTAAAATTTTATAAAGTATGAAAATATGATTTTCAAACTTAAAATGAATAATGTTGATAAAAACATGGACCCTAAAATAAATTATTGAAGAAAAAATAATTAACAAAAGTAAATTTGAATTAAAAAAAAATAACATAACCTACTATAGCACGGATTAGTCATTGCTCAAAGTAATGTTATTTCTAATATTAACTTATATGCAATTTATTTCAATTATAGCTAGCTAGCTATTATAATTCTTATAATGTTTTTTACTTTATGTAATTTTATTTTGTAGACAATTTTTGTAAGCCAACCATATACTTGGGCACAAGTTGATAAAATTTGAGAAATGTGGTGTGATTTTTTTTCAAATGAATGCATATAAGATTTTAAATGCGATTTTTTTGCAAGTAAATTTGTAGATTGGAATTTGTAAAGTTGTAATACAATTTTTTTAAATATAAGTTGAATTATTTCATTGTGTCTTGTATGTAATGAGTATGGATTGTTGAGTATATGTTTGTAAATTTGGATTGTTAAATATGAGTTGTTTGATGAATTGTTGAGTATACTTGTGAGTTTAAGTTGTTGAATAGCTTATAATGGTTTATGTGTTGAAGTTGTAGTTGTATAATACTTGTAATTGTAGTTGTATAATCGTTGCTTTAATTTGGATATTGGAAAGCCTATAATGGCTTGAGTTGAAGTGTAGAAATATTGTATATTTTAGGTTGCTATAGGTTATTTGGAATTACAGGTTCCGGGTCTACAAAAATAGTGAAAACACACAAAAAAAAACCAAATAAGTCTGTTCTGTTGCAGAATAGATATATCTGACCTACTTAGATGCATCTATTTCATGCAAAACAGATGCATCTAATCTATTCAAATGCATTTATTTTGCCAAAATAGACGCATTTGAATAGTTCAGATGTGTCTATTTCTAACAGACGCATCCGATCTAGCCATCAAATGCATCTCCTTCTTATAAGTCTATTTATAGATAGATGCATTTGACACAAACCACCTGTACTAGTGTTTTGTCAGTTGTGGCACACTTGTGTAGCCCAGCACAACTGTGATAGGCCTAGAAAGCCAGCACGACATGCCCACACAAGAGCTGCATGAGCGCGCCTAGTGTCAGCCCGCACTAGCACGCCTAGTGTTGCTCAAGCATGAAACACAGGTCAACACGCATACAGCGCACTGGTAGCTTGCTTTCTCACTTGCAGGCTTGGTTGGTTATGAGAATTCTATTTGGAATCGAATTCTTAATTGGAGTTTTATATTGTTCAACCCTAATCATAATTAGGGCTATTAAGGCTAAAAATTGTGGCTGCACTTTAGAGAATTAAAAGTTAATTTTCTTATTCTTTTTCTTCTTTTTTTTTCTCAAGGTTATTCTTTTTCGTGTACAGTCATATCATACGAGGTGTTTAAACATATCATTATATTGTAAACAAATTACACATTATTACATATATGTACAAGTTTAGTTAATCGTGTTGCATAGTGTAAACACATATTATAATGATGTTGTGTATGTGTTTTATATTTTGACATAATTAATTAATTATATCTTATTTGTTTTAAGTACCATCATATCATATATGTTTAATGACATGACATATTTAAACACTGCACTAACAGATTATCAGATATGAAATCTAATTTTACATTAGTTTATAAGGTTCAAATCAATTTTAAAAATTTAATTAGATTCAACCCAATAACCTACTAAATCAAATGTGAACAACTCTAATAATTGCAATATCTTTTCTTTTAAAAAAAAAGTAAATTGCTGTAATGAATTTAGCAGCAAAAATAGAAGAGAAAAACAAGAAAAATCACAAAAGACACAGAGATATAACGATGTTCAGTGAATGTAACCTGCTTCCTCGAACAAGGATAGTCAATCTTAATATTTCGGCTAAAAGTACAAAAGTTACATATATCATGTTGGGTTTTAAAAATGTATATCATACATAAAATAGCAGCGTAAATAAAAAAAATTCAAAATCCGAATTATAGGATTTTACTTATGTCATTAAAATTAATTGATAAAAACATGGTTAAAAATTGTACTTTTAGTGCTCTTGATAATTTTTTCCTTCACTTCATATTGGGTTGTCACAAACTACAATAAACCATGTCAATAGTATCCATACGAAGCCAAAAGGAGAACCTCATAGGGAATAGCTTAGAAAAAATATTTTTGTGCTAGCAAAAATAATATTCTTTTTAGAGAAAAGTGTAAGAAAATTAACTCTTAATTTTTATAGAGATTAGGATTTTTTCCGATAAAAAAAACCAATTTATAGGTATTTTCTAAATATCATATAAAGTTGTCCAAATAGAGCAGAAATATCATAATAGTGAAAAGGACCAAATTGGCAATTTTGGCCCAAATAGGGCTTCCAGACCAGGCCCGTGCCACCCATGATCTCCCCGAATAATTTTTTTTCTAGAATTTTTCCGCGATCTCATCACGGTCTGACTCCAAATAATTCTCTTATATTTTTAGATCCAATTCAAGATCATTTTATTCCTCCTTCACACCTTTAAAGTATGTAACCCATCAGATTTCCAGTTATTTTGGCCATCCGAATCTAAAAAGCATCTAAACATTAAGTATGCTAATTCTAAAAGCATCACAACTTTAAAGTCACATTTTTTTTGGATGCGTCGTCAATTTATTGACACTAACTCGTATCTAATTTAGCGACAATAAATGATTAGCATAGGAAAAGTTCACAAAACATAATGTAGATATTAGGAATAGTGATGGAAAATAGCGTTACAATTTTTAAAATTAACTATACATGTTAAAAAAGTGTTGCAAAATTAAAAAAATACTAAAGCCAGGCAATAGCATTGTAGATAAATTTGTGACATAAATTTTTTTTTTTTTTGCATCGGTAATATATTTTGTGATGCTGTTTATCGTTACTAAATGAATTTTTTAGATTCGCTAAACGTTTATTTTCTTGTAGTGAAATTATTTAACTAAAATTTACAATTTCTAAAATCTTAAATTATTAATATATTGTACGTTTAAAATTTTTAAATAATTTAATAATTTAAATCGACTAGAATTCTTGAAACTATAAGTTGGAAAAGTAAACTAACAATTCTAGAGACTAGTAGCGAACAAAATTGTACTTTCTGCCAGCAGAAATATTCAAAAAATGCAGCAGCTAATTAAATTCCACCGAACAATATACTAGGATATCATTTCCCCACGTAATCTAAGTCTCTGCATCAAAATGGAGAGGAACATTGCCAGTCCAACAGGGAAATGTGGAATTGCAATGGAGGTCTCTTACCCCATCGAAAAGGCCAAAATTTCCCTAACTCAAGTGATGGGGATGTGAGATTTTGAATTTGAATTCTTAGTTGAATCCTTTTACTAATGAAATAATGATTTTTATAAAAATAATAATAAATTATAATCGTACTATGCAAATGTTACATGAAGGATCCATCGATAGCCCAGTATATATGGCATTTAAATCATTCAAAACTAACCAAAAGAACATACTGTAGAAAAAAAATATAAAATTAATAAACTAATTTAATTACAAAAATATACGTCACTATAAATTATTTTTAATCCACCACTGATATAACTCCTCCATTGGAGGCATCTCCGAAATCATTCTGTCCAAATCTTTAAAGGATAACCCTTTCGTTAACTTCCAACCACCACCACCGCTACGGCCATCGCCACTGCCACCATCAACAGGGCCACCATAAGAATTTTTAAGCGCAGCGTCATCAGCCTCTCTTTTCCCCTTAGCGCCAGCAAAAGAAGTCTCTTCAATCCAAGAAACGCAAGAATCTTTACCTGTAAGATTTTGAACCACAGACTTGAAGCTCATGGGATCAGTTACCACATATTGAGTATCAATTAGCACCACTTTCACCTCTTCACGGCATGCACTAGCCATTGGCTTTTCCCACAAAATGGTGTTATCAAAAGACACAAAAATTGAACAAACTTCAAACTTGGAAGATGTTTGTGAGCAATCGTGCGTGCTTTCTTCTTCACTCAGGGCACTAGCTTTTACTTGAATCTCGTTATTTTTAGAGGGTATGAATGAAGGATGATTTATTTTTATAGCAAAATCATGAAAAGTAAGTGTTATTATTGAGGTATTTGATAGTTGAGTTGAGATACAAAGAGTGGGTCAATCTTTGAAAAGCAAGTTGACCATTTCTATGATAGGCAGTCTCGAAGGACCAAAGTCCAAAGAGAACATACATCCGGGTCAAAGAACGCAATATGGAATTGGTGCAAGTCAATGTTGGTGATTAAGCTTTCACAAATTACCTAAGTGTTTTCCATATAAATAGCATAATTTTTTTTAAATATGTTTTTTATTCAATTGCGCAATGTAATTGAATTTTGAAAAAATTACTATTTAATCATGAAATTTGACACATTACACTAGTATTTTTTGAAGTTTAAAAAAATATGTTATTTGCCATTTCTGTTTTATTTTTGTTAAATTATGTATAGGTCATACTTTAGGAGGGTATATAGTAATTTTTTTATTATTTCACTATAATCTAAAATTTTTTTGATAGATAATTTAACAGAATGACGTATTAGTATAATATGATAAAACAAGCAGGGCAAATAATATAATTTTTAAATTTCAGAAAATACTAATATATTATATCAAATATCTGGATAAATGCTAATTTTCCATTGAATTTTTATGTTTAGGCTCTGATTGGTTTAGCTGCATGTTAAAGGCAGTTGATAGTTGATGTCTGTAACTGATAACAATTTGATACTTCTTATTTAGTTAAAATAATTGAGTTGTTGTTATTAAGATATAAATTTACCAATAAAGACATCATTTATTTAATTCAAAATATACATTAATTTATAATAAATAAATAATAAAAAGTATAATATATTATTGTAATTGTTTATTTTAATAAATTAAAAATAAATAATAATAATAATAATAATAATAAATGAATAAAAAAATTTCAAAAACAAAATGATATAAGAGTAACTAAATAAAAAAAATTAAAATTGTTTTCTTTATATATATAAGGATAATTTAGTGCAATGGTAATTTAGTTTTTGCATTTAAAAAAGTTCTAACTATTCAGAAAATGTTGTAAAATGAAAATTTTCAGTTACCAGCTTTTGAGATATCAAAAAATAATCAGCTGTCGTTTAGAAAAATTTACTGAATACTTTTGTATCAGCTCATGTCGAATCAAAAACTATCTGCTGCTCTCAACTAAACCAAATGCTCCCTTAATATTGTCTAATTTAATCATCCATTGTTTGGGAGCCACAAAATTTAGTTATACAGTCATAGCCCATGCCCCATCAAATCTTTTCATCTTTGTTGGATTTCTTTGTGTAATTTGATCCATGATTTCAAAATTTAACAAATCAAACAGAGTAAAGGACTAGAGATTACATATCGAACTGGAATTCAATTCCTTATAAATATAATATTTAATATGTTCTATAAACAACAAATATAAAAGAGACTTATATTAAATTTATTTCATACAAAATAACATATTTTAAAATTTAAATTAACGTACAAATATGTTTAAAAATAATTTTCAAATATATATTATTTTAATAAATAATGGAATTGTTTAAATTATTTATATATTTGTTATTAATTTTAAAAAATTAATATGTATTTATTACTCAATTAAAATATTTTTTAATAAGAATTAAAGTAATTTTAAAAATAAGTTCTATAAAAACATTGTTAGAATGTATGTTAATAATGAATACATAAATAATTAAATTCAATTTTATCAATTGTATATGTTTCTTGGATAATTTGAATACTTTTTTAAATAATTAAAATAAATCTATTTTCATAAGAACTTGAAGAAATTATTTCAAATCTAATAGGAATGGACATGGTTCGGTCCAATTCAAAGATTGAAAAGTTTCATTCTTGTTTTGAAAAGTAAATTGAAGTTTCGCAGTTGTTTTGAAAAACTAAAAAAAAATTCCGTATGATATTATTCCAAGAATTTGAGAGAATTTAATTTTTTTTTTTCAGTTCTTTGGTTCTAAACAATAAATAACAAAACAATTTGGATATCGAATAAATTGTATTTTTGTAGGTGTTGAAGATGTCAGATCTATTATATGATTCTTGGGTATTTCTTCTTATTTTTTGTTTTAATTTTATGAATAATATGTTATGTATGTGATAAGAAATAGTTGACTAAAAGGTTTGTAAGGATTTTTTTTTTATGTAATTAGCTTCCTATTTTACAGATCTCTTAATTCCTACTATAAGAACAAACTTTTACTTTGTGTATTCTAATTATCAGAGACTAGAAATAAAACACTTGATTCTCAGTTCTTTCATTATGGTATTAGAGCAAGAATCTACTGCTACACTGGCTAACATTGACGATGGTGGGGAATCCGTGCTCTCACTATGCTTTGCTTGCTTTCTTCTCTTGTGCAATTTAGAGTTAGATATGCCGGTTGTCGCATATCTGTTATCGCATATCAGCTGTTAATAGCAGTTTTCCCTGCTTGATAAAGCAATTGTTCTTGCCACCCCCGTATCACTAGGCAGCCTTTTCCAGAGCCATTACTATCTTTATAACTCTCCACCGTGTTAGAAATTTCTTACAGTCCAACACCTACTACAGTTGAAAAAACCTAGAACCCTTATATCCTTCTAATTCATAATCTCACCCAAAACCTTCCATCATCATATATCAGTAAACAAACAAAAATGACTTCTATTCAAAGCAGTCAATATATTAATCAGATTAGTCCACCAATTATTTTTCTTAAAAGAAATAAAATTTTGTAGGTCCCTTCCTCTGCTTCCTAGCGTGTATATATAAATAACTGAGATGCCTGAGCATGCTCGTCAAACGGCGTCGAAGGATGAAGAAATGTTGCTTACCCATTCATTGAGAGCGTTAAGGCTCGCCAAGTGAAATTGCAAGCATCGATTCTGGCATAGAGAATTCAGAAAAATTAATCCACAAATTCACTCACAAGTGAATCATTGATGCTCAATTGATCTAAATCACACACAAAAAGAACAAAATAAAATGAAGATTCATGTTCAGGCACCGATCAAAAGAACCCAGGAAAGCATTTCAATAGCGGTAAAAAAAAAAAAAAAAAAAAGAAGGAAAAAAAAAAAAGAAAATAGAAGGATACCTAAATTGAAGCTATCATGATGGTTCTACAAGTTGTATTGGCAAAAGTGGCTTCTCAAAACCAGAAAAGAAGAAAGAGAAAAATGTCGCCGGTTCAAAGAGGATAGAGAGCAGGGTATCGAAGAGGAGAGAGCCGCTGGGAACTCTTGTCTGCTCGGCTAGCTGAGAGGAAAAGTTTTAGGGTTTTTTTAAAAGCTTTTTGCTGCTTGCATACTATTTGCCAGTTGCAACAACTCTCCTGATCATTTGCCGCTGCCTTACAATATGCTAGTCGTATTTGCTCTTTTATTTTTTATTTCATAAAAAAGCTAGTTGCAAAAACTCCAAATCTTTTTGCTACTGTTGAAAGTAAAGAACAACAGCAAAAAATTTTTACATTCAGAAATTAATTACAAATAGAAACCGTGTATACTATTTGTTGCTTTTTTTTTTTTAATAGCCATATATAACATTTCTTTAAAGTATTTTTTATACTAGTTAATCCAAATTAATGGTGATAATTTCTTATCCTTGTCACAATCAGTTCAGATGTGCGTCAAAGGAAGAGGGAAAATAGGTTACTTGGTCGGTATCAGTTGAGAGCCCCCTCAATACAGATCCATCACATACAACCTGGGACGCGAAGAATTCTATGGTAGTGTCGACATGGCTTCTGAATTCCATGGAAGAAGATATTAAATATAACTATATGTGTTATGTACTGTCAAGGAACTTTGGGATGGTGTTACCCAGATGTATTCCAATTTGGGTAACCAATCTCAAGTATATGAACTCACTTTAAAGTTGAATGATATTCATCAAGGTAACGATTTTGTCACCAAATATTTCAATTCTTTGAAACATGTTTGGCAAGATTTGGATCTATTTAACGATCAAGAATGGAAGTTTTCTAATGATGCTATTCGAAATCAAGCAATCGTTGATACAAATCGAGTATTTGAATTCCTTGTTGTTCTCAATGCATAATTTAACAAAGTTCGAAAAAAAATAATGGGAAGATATATGCTTCCCTCTATTGATGAAGTTTTTTCTAAAGTGTATCGAGAAGAGAGCTGAAGGTGTATAATGCTCGAAAAAAAAGAATGAGCCAAATAATACAGTAAAAGTTCAGCTTTTGTTACTGTGGAGGCACATGCTAGAAAAGCAAAGTAGTACAAACCTGCAAAAGAATGAAGAAAAGCCTTGGGTGTGGTGCAACCATTATAATATACTATACCACACTAGAGAAGCTTGTTGGTTGATTCATATAAAACCAGTTGATTGGAAAGCGAAAAAGTCGTAGCAACAGCCTTGTGCTAATATAGCATATGAATAATCTAGCCTATTTTGCAAGGAAGCAAATAGATCAACTCTTGAAGCTTCTAAAACCTAATCTAAATACTACTATTTCTAATTGTTTTGTGGCTCTTTCGGGTAAAAATTTATCATCTTGGATAATTGATTTTGATGCTTCTAATCATATGACAAGTTCATCTCATTTATTTCATTCATTTACCCCTTGCTTTGGTCATGAAAAGCATTAATTGCATATGGAAGTTTCTCTTCTATTGCTGGGAAGGGCAATGTCAGAATTCCTAAGGATAAAGATCTTAAATTTGTACTCCATGTTCCAAATCTCTCTTCTATTCTCTTGTTTATTAGCAAACTTTCTAAATATTCTAACTGTAGTGTTATTTTTTATGATTCTTATTGTGTTTTTTAGGACCAAAACTCGGGGAAGACTATATTATTCTGATAAGGTTTTCTTAGATAATACTTTTAGTAGCTTGAGTTACGAACTCTACTTTAGATCATATAATGCAGTAGCATTTTAGACCAGGACATCCTAGTTTCTATTATATGAAATATTTATTTCCTTCTATGTTTAAAGGTGTAGATTATTTATCATCACATTTTAAAGTTTGCCATTTATCAAAAAGTCATCTTGTTCAATTTGTTCCAAGAACCTATTCTCCTTCAAAACCTTTTTATTTCATTCATTGTTATGTTTGGGGACCATAAAAAAATACAACACTCTCGAGCAAAAAATGACTTTTCACTTTTATTTGATGATCACACTAGGTTATGTTGGATTTATTTTCTAAGTAGAAAAATCATAAGTTGAAAAAAAAAATTTTTTTAATAATTTTTACAATATTCTTAATCATAATTTCAAAATAATATTTGTATTCTCGTATCATATAATGGAACTGAGTATTTTAGTAAAAGCTTATGGGAGTTTTAAACTTCAAAAGGTAATGTTCATCAATCTACATGTTGAAATACTCCTTAACAAAATAGAATAACATAAAGGAAAAATAGAAACCTTCTTGAAGGGCTAGAACCATTTTGATTTCAATGAATATTCCTAAGTATTTGTAAGGAGATGCGATTTTAACAGCATCCTATTGCACTTTACAATACCATACAACACGATAAAAGAAAATTTTTTATCTATTCAAACATATTTAGAGCTTTAAAGGTTTTTGGATGCACATGTTTTGTCCATATTACTCATATGTTTTGGTCAAAACTTGATTCTAAATATAAACAATGTATTTTCATGGGTTATGCTCCAAGTCAAAAGGAGTATACATGTTTTAATCCTATTACAAGGAAAACTCATATTAGTATGGATATGATCATGGAAAAAAATACCTTATTTTACCACAAATCATTTGCAAGGGGAGAATGGTAATAAAAGTGAAGATGATCTTCAGCAAATTTCTGAAGCTCTACCCAAGATAATTTTATCTTCCTATAATCAAGATATTATTGTTCAAGGTAATGGAAATTACAAAAATCTTAGTTAACAAATTCTAAATATAGATGTATCTAATCTAGAGGGAAAAACACTACAAAGAATTTATGAGACTATGGTTTACAATTGAAGGAAATTTCATAAAAATATTGTTGCTCCAAATATTTTTGCTGCTAGTAACCAATTTCAGAACTCAAGTGATTGTGTCCAAGAAACACAGCTAAAATTTGGACTTGATCTATTTTTTCATCTATTGAAATAGAAAAGTTAGACTTTGTTGGTATGAATATTTTTATAGTCACTAGAAAGGGATTTTGATCCTATACAAACATTTAATTGCAAAATATTTATCTTACCGAAAACTTAAAGAACATCATAAAGATTTTTTGTCAAATATTTTTAGTATCTTTATGCCTAAAACAATTCAAGAAGCACTCAACTGTCCATAGTCTAAGAGGAGATGGATGCACTCAAAAAATGTGGAACTTGAGAAATTGTTAATTATCAAAAGGCAAAGCTACGGTTGGAAGCCAATGTGTGTATTTCGTAAAATACAAGGTTGATGGGAGCATTGAACGATAAAAGACACAACGTGGAGCAAAGGGTTTCACTTAGACTTTAGGGATAAACTATCAAGAGACATTTGCTTCATTAGAAAAAATCAATACCATTATCGTTCTTCTCTCCATATTTGTAAGAAAAAATAGGACTTATATCAATTAATGCAAAGAATGCCTTTATAAATGGCGATCTTGAAGAGTAGGTATTTATGATCCTCCATATGGATTTTAATAAAACTTTAGAGTGAACAAGGTTTCTTGATTGAAAAAGTCCTCATATGGATATAAACAGTCCCCCTTGGTCTACTTCAAAAATTTAATAGAGCAGTAAAAGCTTACGGATACTCTCATCAAAGCCAAACTGATCATACCATTATCTATAAACACTCAAGATTAGGTAAGATAGTTGTCCTTATTATCTATATAGATGATATAATTCTCACATGAGAGACTTTGAAGATTAAGATTCTAAAGAAGTTAGTTCGAGCCTTTGAGATTAAAGATACGAAACTTTGAATTACTTCTAGTATGGCATTTGCTAGATCAAAGGAAGGAATATTTATAAACTAACGCAAGTATATTTTTAACTTGCTTCATGAAACGGGAATGTTATGATGCGACACAGCAAAGACTCCTATTGAATCAAACATAAAGCTACAAGCAACTAAAGCAAAGGATGTGGTGAATAAAGAACAATATCATTGGCTGGTTGGTAGATTAATACATCTATCACATACTCGACTTGACATTACATTTGTAGTAAATGTAATAAATCAATTTATGCACTTTTTATAATGCCTATCAATTTAGACTTGGATAATTAGCTTGCCTTGGGATCACAATTAAAATTATTGGAGTCTAGATTTAGGTTAAAGGATAATAAGAAAAGATATTAAGGGATTAATGAGGTTATGGGTGGTTTATGAAAAAAATAAAAAGGTTGGATAAGTTTAAAAAGAAATGATTAAAACCACATACTAAAGAGTGTATTTGGCAAAAACTATGAGGCATTTAAATGGATATTTGCCAATGGTATATAAAGGCCTCATTTTCTTTCTTCCCCCTTATTTTTCACCATTACCATCTCTCTCTTTCTTTATAAAAAATGTGTCACACCTCTTCCTCCCCATCTTCAACCTCCCCAAAACCCTAAAACTTTAAAACCTAAGGTAAAACTCCCCTCTATGGTCGAAACTTACTAAGAAAATAGGAAATGAAGCTTAGAAGAGTAAGAGACCCATTTTCGAAAGGAGAAAAGAAGGAAAAAGGCTTAGATACACATACCCACTTGGAAAAGGAAAGGTAAGAGAAGCTTGTAACCTCCTTGTCCATCATTTTCTTCTTAGTTTTCCAACATTTTTGTCCTTAGTGGATTCAAATGGGTATGGTTCTGTTCGCCCGCCAATTAGGGCCAAGTTAAAATAAATATGTGATTGATATACATAGAAACCATATGAAAAATATTAGGAATGAAATTGAACACATGACTAAATTAGAAATTAAAATAATTTAATTGATCGATAGAGTTAATTTGATTAGATTAGATTAGATTACATAGTTAATTGCATTTTAATAAAACTAGTAGAATTAGATATATGTAAAAATGTTGAAATAATAATAATAATAATAATAATAATAATAATAATAATAAAAGAAAAAGAAGAAAAAGAAAAAAATTTAAAAAAAAAAGAAAAAGAAAAGAAAATAGATAGTACTTAAAAAAAACCAAATGGACTGGAGTAAGGGGTTAAAGTTGGTGGAATGAAATTTTTTGGGTATAAAAAAGCCTAGCTTCTACATTTTTCTATCATTTCCTCCATTCTTCTTCTCCCCCAAAAATAATAGCCCTATTTTCTTCATCTTTTCCCTCAAGAATTATATTAATTACACACCAAATTAATTTGTTCTTGGTAAGTAATCTTGTCTTCTATTGTTTTTGTGTTGTTTGGAGTTGTTAGTGTTGTGTAGAGGTTGTCTATTATACCGTGATTTTGATGATCATAAATTCTGATTTTGAAGAACTTCTAAACATGAACCTTGTATATTTATGTCTATATTTTGCAAAATTTGGTCTAAAGGAAGAGTTATATGTAATTGATTGAGGCTGGTTCCTATAAAAATATCAATGGGATACCCTATGGTATTTGCTTGTTTTGGTCATCTTAAGGGCCGTATTAATAGAAACTCAAAACATTAAAGTTGTATCTCAATGTGTCTGCTATCTCTCTACCAAAATTTGTATAGATCTCTGTTGTACTGGTTGCATTATAATGAAATGAATCTTGTAAATTTATCATTTTAAACTTACACGTTCATGGTTTGGAAACTACAAGTTCATCGAAGATTCATCGCTTATAGATTTATTGTTTTGAATTTGCAAGTTCATCATTTATATATTCATTGTAAATACTAAATTCATCATTTTCAACCTCCAATAACTTAATTCTCTCTCTCTCTCTATATTACTCATTTTTAGTTCAACTATCTTTATTTTCAACAATTTTCTTTCATAAATATCAAAACTAATATTTTTCCTCCCAAACAATAAGTAAAACATTAAAAAAACCAAAAATAAAATCAAATTTGCAAATTAAAAAAATTTTCTACCTATAAAACAAATTTAGAGTATACAGAAATTTTTTACATATTAAAATTTCATGATTAAAAGATTTTGTCGTCGATTGATGAATTCTTTTTGAATTATTTTCTGATTTAAATTGAAAAAAAAAATTGTTATAGACTTTGCTATAAATTTCATGCAAAGGATTAAGACAATTAAGTAGAAGAAAACCAAAGAACAAATGGAGCAATTCATAATTGCCTATCATTCATATATAATCCTTTTGCAGTGCACTACGCTTATTGATAAATATTAGTATTTATAACCGTTAGATCAATTATTTTTAATTTTGATCATTCAATTAAGTAACATATAATCTATTAAACAGATTAATTAATTTAAACAATTTATGTAACACCCACCTTTATAATGGGAATATATCCCATCAGAAGTGCTACAGATCTAGGAGGTTAAAACTGTCCAAAATGAAACTTTTTTCTATAAATAATATGTATATCCAGATTATTCAATTTATCACATGCTTGGTGTTACTATTTACCTTTTTAGCAACAATTATATACTGATATGGGCATCATAAGCCCTCAACTTAAGCATTTTAATTATGTGTAGTTATGCCATTTTTTTTTAATATTACATGATTTTAAAATGATAGAAATGATTAATTACAACACATTTAATGAATACTAACTAAATGCATGATATGTTTATGTTTGACCCAAAACTAGGCCTACACGATCTCCTTTGCATGGGCTATGGCTTATTCGCTGTCAACTACTACATCTACAATCTACTAGCTCCAATACCTGCATGCATGGAAATTTACACACTAAACTATTCATAGCTTAGTAGTACACAAAAGTATAGAAAAAATAAAATGCATAATCATATAGTATATATCATAGAATTTGGCAATATAATCATTTCCATATCACGTGGGCATCAATTGACAAAGCATTCATTAACTACATTATGCAAGAGATCACGTCTAAATCAAATGTGGTTTAGCAAGTCATGCATAACTTTTTTTTTTCCATGTTAACATCCCAATTTCTTAAAATCATGGGCTATATAGATTACAGATTAGGCTGCTACAAAGTTGGACCACTCGACAACTCTCGTGTTTGTCAATTGTCAATTAATGTATTGACCTCTCAGAGGCTCGAGCGTGCAGCAATCTCCCGATTAAGCATTGACCTCTTAGAGGCTCAAGCTTATACCGATTGTTTATCAAAGCATTGATCTCTTGGAGGCTTGAGCTTTAATCCTTAAAGCATTGACCTCTTGGAGGCTCTAACTTTCAAGTTGAGATTTGGGTAATTTGGTTTAACAATCGGTTGTTCTCAACATTTATTCACTTATTATTTTCATAAATAATTACTTATTGTATATTAAGGCATGCTTATACTCATAATCATGTGTACACATTGTATATAATCATGTCTCAATATGTATGGTGTATGTGCTTATATTAAACATGTTTCCGATACAAGAAATCACATAAATCATGCTAAAAGAATGTGTCATGGGCATGATTGTAGTAGTCACGGCCATGACCTTGGTTAAGACACTAGTTATGAACCAATATGTCCCTATTTGGTGAAAGAGTCATGGGTGTGACTCTTATGGTGAACCTGGTCGTGATACTTGGTTTTCACCCCATACTGAGCTACGAACATTAAAATTTCAAGTATCATATATACATATCTCTAAGGCTAACCAAATGTAGCTAATCCTATCAACATTTAACATAATCATGCCCAAAACATGCATCATTAGCCTATATACAATTATATGGGACTTATAATCCATGAATAATCATACATTTATCATGTCAAACACCCATTGCATTCCATTCAAGTTACTCATTTCAGATTTGAGGGACTTACCTCTTTTTGGCCATTCTTTTCAAGCACCTTAAGTGCCATATGCATTCTTGTACATCCCCACACTTAGGCTATTTCAATATAGGCATCAAGCTTAGCATGCTCATCACCTTTGGCTAATAGCCTTTCAATTATGCTCTCACACATCATTATCAATTTCATAAATGCAAATTCATACATTGGAGAGTTCAATATATGTTTGACTTATTGTATTTTTGTTAGTTCATTTATATCTAAATCACACATCTTAAATGCTTTTACCCTCCTTATATACCATTACAATTTATGTGCTTTTCATACTTCAAAATTACCATTTCTAAATCACTTGTGGCCACATAGGGATATCCAAGTTCCATATTCATTTATTGCATTATAGAAACCTTTTAGTGCCCCCTTTTGTGCCTAATATATCGAGTCACATTTTAATTTCTAATCCATATCTTTATGTGAATTAAATTCATAGGACCTTAGCTATGTAAATCCTCTATGATCATATCATATTCATGTCATGGTCTTAATGACCATAAATAGCTTATTATGTCTTTACAATATATTTATGTTGTATTATTACCTCATGGATCTCAATCAATATCATTCATGTCTTACTAATGTTACCTTGCTCGCCATTACGCTTCTTTAGCATGTTGCTATGCTTTTACGTAACCTAGCATGTTATCAACTTTCTCATATTTATGGTCTCTTATACTCCTATCATTATTAATTCATTTGACTATAGGCCATTAACCACTTATTTTCTCATTATGAGTTCTAGGTGTATTTCACCTACCGAAACCATTTTATTATGTCACACTTTATTCTCCACTTCATTCACTGCATAAATCTTACATAGCCCATAGGCCTTATCAAACTACTACATGTTCTTATATACATCCTAATTATCAAACATTTCCAGTTAACATACCATATATCATGTATTCATATCATTTTAACAAGTTTAAATACAATTGTGTACTTACCTTCTATGGAGCCAACTCAGAATCCAAGCTTTCAAGCTTGCCTAACCTTCTTTGGTAGTAACTCCACCTTCTAAGGCATAACCTATACACAAACACAACCATTCTCATCAACATCAAGACATATCTTAACATATATGGCTATATAAAGCCATAAAACATAGAACCCAACTCAAATTCCCTTAAGTCATACTAAATGCATGTTACACAACTTAATCTAGCCCCAAATAGCATTTGCCTTCAAGAAAACTCAAGATCCCCTCTCTAACAAACCCATTTACAAATGGGTAAATACCCATTTTAGGTAAACCATAACAAACCACTATGAATCAAGCAATGATGATAAGAATATATGTTTTCTTACCCTTAGAAGGTAGAAAACGAAGCTAACTTTGTTGGAGAATTCAGGCTCCCTCAAGCTCCAATTTTTCTCTCTCTATCATCTTCTACTTCCTTGGTAAAACTCTTAAACCCTTGCTCAATCTTGCTCCTTTATCATGGATCTTGTGTTTTTAGGGCTTAGAAACCTTCAATCATCATATGGAAGATGAAATTTCAGAGGATTAAGGCATGTTTAGGGTTTTGGGGCTTTGGAGGGGTAGTTAAAATGAAGAAAATAAAGTTTGAAACTCATTTATATCAGTTGAAACCTATTTATATCAGGCCTTCATGGCCACAGTCATGGCCGTAACACATTTTGTGTCTTGCTATGACACAAGTTGTATAAACACCCCAAATTCGATGATCATGGCCATGACACCTTTATAACTTCATTTTTCTTCATTCTTTCAACTCATTTCAAATCCGAAGACCTAAAGCCAACTATATACTTGTAATGCCCACTAGTTAGGGCTTGGAATATTATAAAATATGTTTACATAAATGTCTTTTAGTGACCAAGGGTTTTGGGGCACGATCTAGATAAAAAATGATAAAAAAAAGGGACTTGTAAGAGGGTCATGGCTGTGACTCTTGGTGTCAAGGGCGTGACCATCATGGTGAGGCATTTTAGCCTCACTAATAAGTGTCACGACTATGATTGGTGGAGTTACGGGGGTGACACCCCTAACAGCTATATAAAAGTCGAGTTTTTTAGCAAAGTAACAGAAGAAATAACACCTGAAACCCTAGTCGCTGTTCTCCATACACAAGAGACCACTCCTAGTCGATTCTCCACCATTCTTTCTTTGATTCTTTGAGTTAGAAACATTAAACACCAAACCTAAACAAAGATTTAACGAGAAAATCAAGGATTTAAGCTTAATAGCGAAGGTTCAAAGTGGGCAGCAAAGGGGAGGCTGAAACTCTCCATTTTTCCCACTTCGATTTCAGTCTTTTAAGGTAAGAATTAATGAGCTTTAACCTTATAGGATCCTTTCCTACGGTTTAATTGATTAGAACTCATATTAGGGGGGGCTCCACCTAGGGTTCTAGAAATCACAGATTTGGGAGTTATGATTATTCTTCATAGAACTTTGCTTTAGACATGTATTAATGCTATTTTATATTGTTAAATTCATGCTAGGCAAGGAAGGTAATGGCGGTGATGCCACTTGAGAGAGCATATTAGGGACGGTTTTACAGCTCCATATCAAGTTTGTACATATACACACTTTAATTATTAGTTTGTGTTGCATGTGTTTTGGCTTCACAGATAAAATGAATGAATTTAAAGGGTTTGCTCATAATATGTATGTGCTATGTCTTTAGAATGAGTTATGACGCCAAGTTTGAAGTATAGTATGAGCCTTTGTGACAAGCGATATAGAGTAAACAAATGAAATGGTAATCTTCTAAATGACATGAGAGTATGACATTATGGCATAAATGAGAACTAACTATCTCTAATGGCATATAAGAAAGGTAATGGCTTAATGGCATGTCATGGCTATTGTTTTATGTTTTTACATATAAAGTGATAAGAGTATGTTAATAGGGAAAAGAACTCTTGGGTTAATAACCTTTATGCTATTAAATTTAGAATGCCATATGTTGGTTATGTTTCAATGATGGAAGACATGTTTTAGCATGATAAAGTGAAGTGTTGCTAGGTTAGGTGGCACATGGACCACCATAGAAACCTTGTATGTGCATTTGGGTTGAATATAGGCTATGTCAAGATGATTTTCGTGTTGAAAACATAGAGTCACACCCATGACTCAAGTCCCATAATGAACCAAAAGTGTTCCCAACCTGGTTTACCACCCGAACACCAGCCACAGTCGTGACTCCTAATAGTCATGCCCATGACTGCAGAAAGAAATTAAAATATGTTTTTAAATGCTTCCATTTGCCATATCATGCTTGCATACTCATCTCATTATGCTGAATAAATACAGATAATATGTTAATATCATTGATTTAACTATATGGACATGGAATAACCCATAGGATGTAATAAGGTACATGATTCATACCTTGTTATATGTTGTATGCACATGGAACAGAACATAAGGTAATAGATAAACAATTTTGAAACAAAATATAAATGCCCAGTTACTCATAGGATAGATGGCATGCCATTTAGGATTTTGGTACCACAATTATTATATTAGTACAGTTTTTGTTGGACAAGTTGGCTGAAATCTAGGGAGCGCACTTGATCCTTATTGCTAGCATAGTTATTAGTGTCAAGTTAGCTGAATCTCTAGGGAGCGCAATTGACTTAGATCAGTTTATGAATATGGTGGTTGAAGCTTTAGGCAGTGCTCCTATTCGTGACCCATATCCAAGAGTCAAAGTATAGAGTATTGAGCGACGAAATTAAAGATGTTATGATTTATGTACATCAGCCTAAAAGCTTGATACAGTTATGTGCATAATGATTCATATCTCATAGTCTTGCGAGTTGTAGATGCCATACAGTACAACCATATGTACATGTATAAGGAAATGTAAAAACACCTAAGAGTAAACATGTGAATGTTGTAAGATGTTATGCACTTATGATGCCATGAATGTATGTTAGAATTATATTATGCATATATACCACTAAACTTTCTATAGCTTAGCATGTAGGTTTCTTACATGTAGGTTTGAAGCTGTAGAAAAGGTTGATATGTGAAGAGCCTAAAGTATTGTCAGAGCAAATACCTTATGACCTTTGGGTCGGTCTTCATGTATTTATTATTTTACATTCTTTATTTGTTACCCATGATGGGGTAGTTTTGGATATGTAATAAATGATTTTTATGGTTTTGATTTCCTTAAAGTTTTGGATTGCATAATAAGGTTTAATTTAGGCATGTTGGCCCTAAGATGGATTTTAAATCATGTTATGATTTCAGTTCTCAGATTTAAGCATGATGACAAATCATGATGAGATAGTTCAAAACAGTTAATATGTGAAAAGTTTTAATTCAAATACAGCTTTAAGGTTTATCATGACATAGTTTGAGTAGTACACTTTTGTATAATGGTGGTTAGTCTTTTATATAGAGGGTGTTATAATATCCCTTATATAACTCATATAAACCTTAAAATACTTCTGATACATGACCTAGAATATCATAAAATATGTTTACATAAATGCTTTTTAGTGACCAAGGGTTTTGAGGCACGATATGGATGAAAAATTATATTAAAAAAATGACATGTAAAGGGTCATAACTATGACTCTTGGTGTCACAGGCATGACCACTGTGGTGAGGCATTTTAGCCTCACTAATAAGTGTCACGGCCGTGACTGGTGGAGTCACAAATATGACACCCCTAATAAATATATAAAAGTCAAGTTTTTTACTAGAGTAACATAAGAAATAACACCCCAAACCCTAGCCACCATTCTCCAGACACTATAGACCACTCCTAGTCGATTCACCATCATTGCTCCTTTGACCCTTTGAGTTTGAAACATTAAACACCAAGCCTAAATAAAGATTTAACAAGAAAAACAAAGATTTAAGCTTAGTAGTGAAGGTTCAAAATGGGCAGCAAAGGGGAGGCCGAAACCCGCCATTTTTCCCACTTTGATTGTAGCCTTTCAAGGTAAGAACTAGTAAGCTTTAACCTTCTAGGATCCTTCCCTATGGTTTAATTGATTAGAACTCATATTAGGAGGTCTCCACCTAGGGTTCCAGAAATCACAG
>CATIWF010100059.1:0-16239 GCA_949630135.1 Balakata baccata
TTAAATTTTCTTCTCAATTTGTATAATTAACTCCAAATAATTACAATTTATATAAATAATACACTATTTTATCCTTAATTGTATTTCTTTAATTCATAAATTATTTTCAATTGTTAAATTTAAATTTAATTTTACATAAAAAAATAATTTGGACCGACTGAACCGGGACGGAACCATGCCGGTTCCGGTCTTGTTTAAATTTTTTTGAACCATGAAATTGCTGATTCTTAACCGCTAGCCAGGTCTAGTTACCTAATTCTAATCCTAATAGAATGTAACTTCTAAATAATGAATTATTAATATTATTCAGTAATAAATTAAATTATTAAATGAGAAATTAACGAATATAATTATATTGAATTTTTAATAAATTTGCTTGTACACCTCCTATTTCCACTTTTATATAAAAGTACGATGAAACTCGTAATTAAAAAAAATAGAGAATATATATTATTAAAAAAAATAAAAAAAGATGCCAAGGACATGTGCTTTAGTGGCAAAAAAAAAAAAAAAAGTTTACTTTCTCCTCATATCTCATGTTCGAGATCCTACAAAACCAAAAAATAAAAAAATACTTTCGATAAATGATATGGGATGATAATGATCTTTTTCTTAACCAAAGGCCATAAATTCGATCTTTAAAATTTTAAAAGGATTATTTTATTTTCTTAATAAGCCTACCCAATATAAGTTCAAACCAAATAATAAGAACTCAAAAAATGAAAAAAAAAAAAAAAAAAAAGAAAGTACTGGAGAAGGTAATATAGAAACAGTAACAAGCACTCATCAATAA
The DNA here is from genome assembly GCA_949630135.1 of Balakata baccata. Lineage (NCBI taxonomy): Eukaryota > Viridiplantae > Streptophyta > Magnoliopsida > Malpighiales > Euphorbiaceae > Balakata > Balakata baccata. Next base: position 794 of record CATIWF010100059.1, read on the forward strand.
AATAAAGACAAAAAAATATAAAATATTGGCATTGAAACTTAAGATGAAGGATACGCTTAATAAAATATTTAGGGATTTTAATAAAGATTAAAAAAATTCAAAGTAACTAGCTGTAATCTAATAACTTTTATAATTACTATATTTTGACCTCGATTATGTAGTGGCCTACTATGTTATAATTTTGAATATAAACTAAACTAAGGAACACTAATTAATGCAACAAAATAGAAAATAAATGTTACAAATAATTAATTATTTTTTATCAATCCATAGGTAATTTGATTTGTAATCTTATTTCTTAGAATTGGAATGTTTTGAATTTGAGTTTTTTTAACACTATTCATTAATATTAGTAAACAGTGAATATAATAAAGAGATAACTACTCTTATAGCTCACGAATTATTAGACCTCGTAAAAAAGGAGTTAATTTTTTCTAAAACATGGTTCTGCTAATTATGTAAGTTTTTTCTAAAACAGGGTTCTGCTAATTATGTAAGTTATGTTGTGCATAATAATTATTTATCTATATTTTCCTGAAAAAATAATTATTTATCTATATATGTATGATTTGATAAGAAATCTAAAAGAAATTAGTTAATAAAAATTAATTAAGATTTCTTTAACTATATATTTTCGGATATTGTTAATAGTTCATGTCGAAATTGTTAAAAAAAACTATAAGAGAATTGTTGATTCAATATACGAATAAAAAGACAAGAGAAAAGTATAATAAATCTGAAGAATGTGTTCAACGCAGTGTCCTTAAGATAAATTCGTTTCCTACCATTGGTGTTTAGGATAACTAGCATTTGTCTCCCAATATATAACAAATATCAAGTAGACATTGAACACACAACATCCACTTATAGCGAACTGAGTATAGGTTAATCTTTCTATCACTTGACAAGAAGAACAAGATTTTCCCAAAGAGACTTCAAGGAAAAACAAAACCTCTCCAACAAGAGCAAAAAACTCCTATTTATACTAGATGGATAAGACATTGGATTAATTGTAATTAATATCTTTAAATGCTGCCAATAATGTCTTTGTAACATTCAAATAATGGTGAATTTAAGAGTAAATTTCACCTACGGTCCTCCAATTATATAACTCGTAACAACTCGGTACCTGAAAAATTATTTGTAACACAAAGGTACCTCAATTATATAACTCGTAACAATTTGATACCTGAAAGATTATTTGTAACACAAAAGTACCCCAATTATGTAAATTATAACAATTCAGTACTTTAAAAATTATTTGTAACACAAAAGTATCTCAACTTTTATTTTGTAACTAAATAGTATTTATGTCTTCAATTATTAGAGTTCATTTAGCATTGTGTTTGGAAAAAAATGTTTTTCGAAAAAAAAAATTTTTCTTTTTAATTTTTTTGAGTTTTGAAAACAATTTTTGGTAAATACAGATAAATAGATATTTTTTCCAGAAGTATATTTGAAAAAAAAAATTCATAAAAACTAAAAAAAATTAGTCAATTAAATAAAAAAATTCAAAACTTCCTTTTGAAACACTTAACAGCACTCTCAAATACCTCTTAGTCTCTTTAACAGAAGTATAATATGAAATATCCAAATAAATTTTAATAAAATCAAAATTAGTTGTAATACACAATCAGTAAAATTGAAAATTATCTGATGTGAATATTACATCTAATTTTATTTTTATTAAAATTTATTTGATGTGGATATTTTATATCACAGTTATGTTAGGGAAATTAACATTCAAATACGGAAATATTATTTAGTTACAAAATAAAAGTTGAGGTACTTTTGTATTACAAAATAAAAATTGAGGTACTTTTGTGTTACAAATAATCTTTTAGGTACCGAGTTATTACTAGTTAGATAATTGAGGTATCTTTGTGTTATAAATAATCTTTTAGGTACCAAGTTGTTACGAGTTATATAATTGGAGGACCATGGGTGAAATTCGCCCTAAATTTAATCTTGGAAATATCAGAAAATGAAATCTTAAAAGACAAGAAGTTCAAAAGACAAATCTAGAAAACAATTCACACGGGCATGTGGATTAGCCATACATACACTGAAGCACAACGACACAGACATGTCAAAAGTATGGCCGTATGAAACAACACGGGAGTGTGGAATCTACACGGGCGTGCCAAACTCCTAGTCGTGTAGATTGACACAAAAGTGTCGCTTCAATTTCCAGAAATAAAAAATATAAAAATTGGGCTTTGTCCGAATCATGGGATTTCAATCCGACATTAGTGTACACAGGTTGCGCACCCACGCATTGGTCTATCCCGAACCATAGATTTGCATCCCCTCTATGTCTAAGCATGTGAGAGAGAGCTTCCTATGCTACTTTCTTACCTATGTAAGAATGCATCTTACTATATAAACACAAGTCAAACTTTACATTTTTAGTGATGTGGGACAACTCCCACTATCACTATTTCCTCTTTGTATCTCTTTAGCAAGATGCTTACTTTGAGCTTCAATTTCTATTCACACATTCTCCATTTTGAGCATATGAATACATTAATTCATAGTTCTTATGTCAAGGAACACATATCCGGCTCTTTCTCTCAAAACCGAGTTGTGAGATCCACTCGAATTACCCTATCAAAATGGCTCATAATAACAATTTTTCCAACAATCCCCCACATGAATAAAATTGAACGAAAAGTAAGACGAACAAAGTCTTACTACGTGATAGAATTTGAAGATCAAAACCTGCACATGATAGGTAGGTATTACCCTTTGAACCTTCTCTTATGAAAATATATTTAATTTACCCGCTGTCCAGTTGACATGATGTCATTGAACTGTTCAGTTACTTGAGTAAATATGATACACTCCACACAGGAATCTTTCTTGACACAATTCAGTTCTCATTGTTATATTCATTTTGGCCCTGAACATCTGTCTAGTTCTACGAGAGTTTTGGAGAATTGAATTTAACACCTTCTCCATTGAAGCGGCTCCACTTCACTCCCACATAGATGATACGTTATACAAATGTATCATTAAAAGCATAGCTTAACCTCATTTTTTTTTATCTTCGCTGATCTATCTCCTGCAATGATCTTTCCACGTCTTTACAATTAGGTTGTCCCATTGAACCTAGATCTTGGGATCTCCAGTCAACTAGGTTAGGTTTTCCTTTGTATCAACCTATTATACTCTTATAGGTTTAAGTCCCATTCCTTTTAATTATTTATCAACTTGCTCTCGATTTAACCCTTTGGTTAGCGATCCACAATGTTATCCTTTGATTTTACATAATCAACAGTAATAACCCATGTTGAGAGTAGTTGCCTAATGGTATTATGTCTACGACGAATATGTCTAGACTTACCATTATACATATTATTCTATGCCCTTCCAATTGCAGATTGACTATCACAATGTATGCATATTGGAGGCATGAGACTTTCCCATTTCAGAATATCTTTTAAGAAATGGCATAGCCATTCAGCTTCTTCAGCATATTTGTCTAATGCAATAAACTCAAATTCCATCGTAGATCCAGCTATAATAGTTTGTTTAGAAGATTTCCAAGCTACAGCTGCACCAGCTAGTGTAAATACATAACCACTAGTGGATTTTGAATATTTTATATCAGAAATTCAATTAGCATCACTATAACCTTCTAGTATAGCTGGATATATGGCATAATGCAGTATATAATCACGAGTATACCTTAAGTACCTAAGTACTCTATCAATTCCTTTCCAGTGATCTATTCCTAGATTACTCGTATATTGACTCAGTTTGCTCATTGCATAAGTAATATCTGGTCTTGTACAACTCATTAAGTACATCAGACTGCTAATCACACGTGCATATTCTACTTAAGACACACTTTCTTCTCTATTCTTTGATAGATGGAAGCTCAAGTCTAATAGGGTTCTAGCAATATTGGTATCGTCCTTGTTGAATTTACCAAGTATTTTATCAATATAATGAGTTTGACTCACGGTCAGCTTATATGATCTTCTAGTAATTTTAGTTCCTAGAATCACATCTGCTAGTCTCATATCTTTCATATCAAACTTTGAGTTTAACATATCCTTAATAGACTTGACCATCTTGTCATTAGTACCAACAATGAGCATGTCATCAACTATAAACATAATATGACATAACCATCACTTATGCTTTTGACATAAACACATTTATCACACTCATTGATTTTGAATCCACTAGTTAGTGCTACACTATCAAATTTTTCATGCCATTGCTTAGGCACTTGCTTCAAACCATACAGTGATCTAACTAATTTACATACTTTCGTTTCTTGTCCTGAGACAATGAACCCTTCAGGTTGTAACATGTAGATCTTTTCATCTAAATCTCCATTTAGAAAAGCAGTTTTTACATCCATTTGATGTATTTCTAGATTGTGCAATGCAGCAATCGCTATAATCATTCTTATTAAATTGATTCTGGTTACAGGGAAATAAGTATCAAAATAATCTAGGCCTTCATTTCACATGTAACCTTTAATCATAGGCCTAGCTTTATACTTATCTATTGAACCATCCGCCTTTATCTTCCTTTTGAAGATCCACTTGGATCCTGATGGTTTACATCTTAGAGGTAAATCTACTAATTCTCAAGTATGATTCTGTATGATATAATCAACCTCACTCTTAATAGCCTCTTTCCATAAAAGACCTTCTGAAGAGTTTACAGCCTCATTATAACTTTCAGGTTCTGCCTCTAACATGTAGGTTAGAAAATCTGGTCCAAAAAACCTTTTTGTCCTTGCTCTTTTACTATGCCTGAGCTCTGTCTTAATAGGCTCATCCTCCAAACCAAGTTCTTTATCATACTTGATCTTAACTATATCCAATAATAGCCTCAAGAGGTCGCTTGGACGAATTCACTTCTTCTAAAGTCTTACAAGGAAATATATGTTCAAAGAACGACACATTCATTGATTCTATAATCGTGTTCTTATGAATATTCAGTATTTCCGATTTATGCATAAGAAACCGATAAGCACTACTATTATGTGCATAACTAATGAAAATGCAATCAACTAATTTTGGCCCTATTTTCACTTTCTTTGGTATAGGAACAACCACTTTAGCAAGACACCCCACACTCACAAGTATTTATAGGATGGTTTTCTCCCTTTCCATAATTCACAAGGAGTTTTGTCTTGCTCACTACAGGGCACTTTATTTAAAAGGTAATTAGCCAACAATATGGCTTCCCCCCACAGGTTCTGTGGCAACCCACAAATTATCAGCATTGCATTCATCATTTCTTTTAAGGTACAATTCTTCCTTTCAGCCACACTATTAGATTATGGTGAATACGGTGCCGTGGTCTCATATATAATTCCATGTTGTGCACAAAATTCACCAAATGGTATCATATATTCACTACCATGTCTCAAAACCTTGATTTTTCTATTGAGTTTATTTTCAACCTCAATTTTATAGAGTTTAAATTTCTCTATAGCCTCATCTTTGCTCTTAAACAAATACACATAACAATATTTTATGCAATCATCCACAAATTAATAAAATATTTGTTTCCATCTCTTATTTGAACAAATTTTAAATCACATACATCATTATGAATTAAATCAAGTGGTTCACTTTCTCTTTCAATATTATGAAAGGATGATCTAGTTAGTTTTGCCTCAACACAAACTTCACATTTATGTTTTATATCAATATGGAAATCAGGTATGTGATCCAAATTAATTAACCTTCTCAAGGTATTATAATTAACATGTCTTAGTCTACCATACCATAAATTGGAAGACTCAAGCAAATAAGTAGAAGAAGTACTTTTATTATTATGTTTAATAACAATTACATTGAGCTTAAAAAGCCCATCAATAGCATACCATCTGCCCATATACATTCACACTTGAATAAAACAACTTTGTCTGACTCAAAAATTATTTTGAACCTAATACTAAATTCTTATGAATATCAGACACATACAATACATTGTTTTAGAGTCAGCTCTTTTCCAGAAGTCATCTTTAACACCACTTATCCTTCACCAAGAACTTCAGAAGTGACATAATTGCCCACAAATAATTTTTTTCCACTATTCAGTTTGAAGGTAGAGACCATCTCATAATTCAAGCATATATGCCTTGTGGCACTAGTGTCAATCTACCATTCTTTTGGGTTAGACCCAACCATGTTCACTTTTGATATTACAGCAATAAGGTTAATATTAGAAACTTCTTGAGTAATATTTTGCAAGACCTTTGCTTCATTGCTCTTTTTCTTCTTTGGAAATTTGCAATAAGAAGCATTGTGGCCTATCTTGTCACAGTTAAAGCATTTGCCTAGACTCCACCTTTGGGATCCGTTTTAGGCTCCTTGAATTTATTTTTTTTGGTATTTGTCCATGTTCGATAATTTTTACCTTTGCCTCAGAAGAATTCAGCCCCCCCCCCCTCTTCTTTCTGAGCCTTTATTGTCTTTTTCAATTCGAAGTCTAACAATTAGTTCATCAATATTCATTTCTTTTCACTTGTGCTTAAGGTAATTTTTGAAATCCTTCCAGCTAGGAGGTAATTTTTCAATCATAGCAGCCACTTGGAAGGTTTCACTCAAGTTCATTCCTTTAATATGAATATCATGAAGAATAACTTGAAGCTCTTGAACTTGACTTACCACAGTATTGTAATCCACCATTTTATAGTCTAGGAAACATCCTACTCTAAATTTCTTAGCACCATCATCCTCAGATTTATATTTCCGGTCTAATGATTCCCACAACTGTTTAGTAGACTTGATTCCACTATACACATTGTATAATGAATCATGCAGCCCATTCATACATAATTCCTACATAAGAAGTCAGAATGATGCCAACTATCATAGGCCATCCTTATTTGGACATCTTGCTCATCATCTTTAAGAGTAGGAGTGTCATCAGCTAAGAACCATGCAAGGTTCAAGGTAGTCAGGTAAAATAACATTTTCTGGTGCCATCCCTTGAAATTCAAGCTATTGAATTTTTCCGGTTTCTCTCCATAGTTCACAAGTACTGTCACAGGCACAACTAGAGAGATAACCTAAGTAGCAGAAGCTGATGGCTGGAAACCATCTTGAACATTGGTAGTAGATACCGTGTTATCCATTTCACTGAAATAGCAAACAAACAATATTAATTCCAAGAACTAATAAATCCGAATAAAGAATTAATAAAACTGAATTTGTCTTAAGATTGTTAAAAAACTATAGGAGAATTGTTAATTCAATATATTAGTAAAAAGACAAGAGAAAGGTAGAACAAATTTGAGGTTTATGTTCCACACAGTGTCCTTAAGACAGATTCGCCTCTTACCATCAGTGTTTAGGATAACTAGAGTTTGTCTCCCAAGATACAACATATATCAAGTAGATATTGAACACACAACACTCACTTACAGCGAATGGATTATAGGTCACTCTCTCTATCACTTGAAAAGAAAAAGAAGAAATTGGAAGAAGATTTTCCCAAAGGGACTTCAAAGAAAAACAAAACATCTCCAACAAGAGTCAAAAACTCCTATTTATACTAGATGGAGGAGACATTGGATTAATTGTGATTAATCTTTTTAAAGGTTGACAATAATGCCTTTGTAACATTCAAATAATGGTGAATTTAATCTTTGAGACATGAGAAAAAGAAATTTCAAAAGACAAGAAGCTAAAAAGACAAATCTCGAAAACAATCCACATGGGCATGTAGAATCTACACGGATGTGTGGATTAACCATGCACACACTGAAACACAACGATACAGACGTGTCAGAAGCATGACCTTGTGAAACGATACGGGAGTATAGAATCAATACTGTGTACACACAACGACATGGGCGTGCCAGACTCCTTGTTGTGTAGATTGAAACAGGAGTGTCGCTTCAATTTCCAGAAATAAAAAGTATACAAATTGAGCTTGATCCGGACTATGAAATTTCGGCCCGATATTCGTGTACGCAGGTCGCACATTAGTCTATGCCAAACCATGGATTTGCATTCCCCCTGTGCCTGAGCAAGCAAGAGAGAGTCTTCTATACTACTTTCTTATCTATGTAAAAATGTATTTTACTATATAAACACAAGTTCAATTTTACATTTTTAGTAATGTGGAACAGCTCTCACTATCGCTATTTCCTCTTTATATTTCCTTAACAAGTAGCTTACTTTGAATTTCAATTTCTATTCACACATTTTTCATTTTAAGCATATAAATACATTAATTTATACTTCTCATATCAAGGACACATATCCAGATTTTTCTCCCAAAATCGAGTTGTTTACCCTCTCTAAATGGCTTATAATCATAATTTTTCTAATAAAAATAACACGAAGAATATATATATATGGAAAAAAAAAAAAGAGGAAAAGAATAGAGAAACATATTAGGAGATGCTCGTGTTAATTATGTCGGGGACAGAATGCATGTGCGCCACCGAAAACGAAATCGTAGAGGGGAAATTTTTTGAGTAGGAAAGATGATGTGCACGTGCCTTTCAGTCAAAGTTCAAAAGCCTGATTGCACAAAAATAAGATGGATGATTAGGATCAATTACGTTGGTACTTCATCATCACTATGTTCGATTGGGAGGAGGAAAATTATAAAGAAAAAAAGAAAATAAAGTGGTAGAATAAGAAGATATAGTCATTTTATTATATTTGAGAATGAAGAAAAATAAGGAGGAAAATAATTTTTATTTTCTATTGTTAAGTGTTTGAATAGAAAAAAATATGGGGAAAAAAAATAAATAGGTAAAATAAAAAGATATTTTTATTTTAGTTTGTTTGGAAATAAAAAAAAATGGAGGTAAAATCATTTTTATTTTTTATTCTCACTTTCCCTCCAAAATTAAGAGAACATGAAATATTGAATAAAAAAAACCACCATTACTAATAAAATTATTATTTTTTTATCTTTAGTTATTATATTAAAGAATTTATTATTAAATAATAAATATGTAACATTACAACTTTTTTCCTCACACAAGAAAAAATATTTTATTTTTCTTATTATTTTATTTATATTATTTTAATCCAAATTATAATAAAGGAAAAGAAAGGAAGAAAAATAAAATTTACTTTCCTTTCATATTTTTTCTCATGAAAAATTCTCAAATATGATGAAGAAGAAGGAAAATAAATATGAAAAATTAGTTCATTTATCTTTTTTCCTTTTTTTTTTCTCCTTTCTAAGGAAAATTGCCAAATTTCCATTTTATTTATTTATTATTAAAAATAAAGAAATTTTATCAACATTTTTTTCATGTATTGTTTACTATATATTTTGAATGTATAAAAAATATATCTTTTCACTTATAAAATAATAATAGTTTTTATAATAAAAGTAAATAATATTTAAAAAAAGGTGATATATATTTTTTTATTAAAAATATATTGTAAAAAATGATTAAGAGCGCATAAATACTAGTGTTGAAGATAAATATATAAGCTATCTAAAAAATATATATTACATGAAAGGAAGAAAATGTCTTTTCGTACAAGCTCAATTTATTACGGCTAATTTAATAAAAAAATATAATTTGATTTTCTAATTAAATTAAATAGTCTGGTAATCAAAATTTTAAAAGTTTATATTTAAATTTTCAATCGGATTCTTTATACTAAAAATAATTTGATTTGATATTTTTTGAATTTGATATTTTAATAATAAGATTAATACAATGATTTATCTAAATAACAAAATTCAAATATAGTTTAAAAAATAACTACCCAAAAATAAATCGATTCAAACTGGCTTCCATATATATTCCATCTCCATATGGGTAGACCATTCCCACGTGTGATGTCACATGCCGTTAAAGATGCATATTATCATCAAGTCAGCAAAGGTTGCAGCTTAAGGATTACTAGATAAATATTATTAATATTTATTTTAAAAATAGAAAATGAGGGTTGAGTGTAACAATTGGCAATATTAGTCAAAAGAAAAAAAAAATCATATATATAATATTATTCATATACATGTTCCTTTTTTTTTTAATCTAGCTTAATTGCAATGTGTTATTATGATTTTAATTTTATAATTAAATTATGTAACTTTCTACACTTGTATGCATATAAATAGACATGTTAAAAGAACAATGTATAAGAAAAAAATATTTTATCAATTTTTCTTCATATTTTCTTGCTCTCTTTTTTATATATAGTTTCTTTTGTTAAATTTTATAAGCATAAATTCTAACAACAATTTCAAGGTAAGTCTAATAAGGTGGAATTTTAACAACAATTTCAAGGAAAGTCTAATAAGGTAGATTTTCCTTATCATGGATGAAATATACTGTGATTCAAACTGTATGAAGGAAAAATTATTGTTTAGTTTATTAACTATGGCAAAGTCTAACGATATGGACGTAATATCATGATTTGTTTTATTTGTGATGTGTTTGTTGGTTTTATTTCCAATTTTTCTTTTTTTCTTTTTTTTCTGAAATCCCTTAATACATTAATTTATATATATATATATGGTTACTTCTCATACTCTCTGTTTCAACGACAGTTTTCTCTTTTATAGTAATGATATTTCTTTAAAATACTTTCAAGAGTCTTAACATTTTACATATATTTAATGCATTTATAGATAGATATATGAATATTATTAATTATTCTTTTTTGTGATAATATGTTATTTATACTCATATTATACTTGCTTTGTTTATGCGAATCATGATATTTACATATTCGATGTGATTTTCCTATGTAAAAATTTCAAAGTTACTAATATGCCCCTCCTCATAGTTGTTAATTATTTTAATTTATTATTTTAGTTGAAAAAAATAAAACCCCAAAGGCCCAAACCAATCATTTTTTCTCTCTTTAATCTCTATAATCCCTAAAGCCTAGCCGCCTAATCAATTTAAAAATTACAATAACCCTTTGTCTCCAAAACCAAAATTTGCTCTTTCTCTTTGTTCTCTCAATGGCGACAAAATTGAAAAAGGAGAATGAAAAAGAACAATTCGGTGCTTGCTGATATGGGTATCCTCTTTTACAAAGTAATTTTTTTATTTCTCGTGGTACAGTATATTTTGTTTTGTAATGAATGTAATAGATTTAACTGAGAATTATTTAATTATTGTTCCTTTGCTGCGTGATATCAGTTGCTATTCTGTTAAAAAAAAAAAGTATCTGTTTGTTTTCGTCTTGTTGTGTTAATACGATTTTATTTTTTATTTTTAATAGATTATTGCTTAGATTAAAGTAATTTTTCTTAAATAAATTTGGAGACTTCATTCATAGCTCAATCTTTTTGATAATTTTAACATTTCAAGTAAGTTACTTTAAAACTTAAATTCTAATTATAACCAAAAATTTTAATTGATTGGCCTAGACTTTATTTAGTTTTTTATAGGTGAAAAAGACACAAAGAATCGATGCATTCTTTAAAAGAAAGAACGTTGAAATTCCAACATCTCAATCAAATCAATCTCCATCTATAGATATTGATCCTTTGAATTCTAAAAGTCGTCCTATAAAATTTTTAAGAGTTGAAGTCAATGGGAGTTTTGATATTCAATCATTAGAACGTGATTTTAGATTGCGACAATAGATATAAGAGTATCCTATTAAGAAAAGTGATGAAGTTATGAGAGTTTATATAAAGGCAAGTCCATATCAATGTATACTTTCAAAGTATCCAAAATCTGGAAAGAAAAATCCTCGTAGTTTTCAAGCATCATGATTTAAGCTATTTCCATCTCGGTTGGAATGTTATAGTGTAAATGCTGCATTTTATCTATTGTGTTATATATTTCATAGTCAAAATATACTGCATTTTATCTACCATGCTATATATTTCATACTCAAGATGGACCTTCTGGATCAAATGCATTTATTATTATCGAATTTCGATCATGGAAGAAGGTAAGGGATGGAAAAAATTGTGTATTTTTTGCACACATTGGAAAAAATCACAATTCCCCTCTTCGAACACTTGAAAGCTTCAATTAAGGCAACTAGATGGCTCACATTTGAAGGATGTTCTTTTAGAGGGTATGATGAATCTAAAACACCAATCAATCGGGGAAATTTTTTTAGAATTATTAAGTTTCATAGCTTCTTATAATGAGAGAGTAGCAAAAGTTTAGAATAAAGGTCAACGAAATGCATTATATACATCGCCAACAATACAAAAACAAATTTTACAAGTCTTGGCAACTAAAGTCAAGAATGCCATTTGAGAAGAAACTAGTGATGCAAAATTTTGTATCATTGTGGATGAAGCTCGAGATGAGTCTAAAAAGGAGCAAATATCAATTGTCTTGAGATTTGTTGACAAAAAGAGTGTTGTAAAAGGGGTTTTTTTTGAACTTGTTCATGTGAAAGACACTACTGCATCAACATTAAAATAAGGTATCCTTTTTGTCATATCTTGTCATACTCTTGATGTTCAAAATATTCGGGGGCAAGGTTAGGATGGTGCAAGTGACATGCATAGAGAATGGAATGGATTGCAAGCTTTAATTTTAATTGATGTCCTTATGCTTATTATGTTTATTGTTTTGCACATCGTTTACAATTGACACTAGTTGCTGCATCAAAAGAAGTTACCCCTGTCCATCAAATTTTTACCAAGTTGAACTCTATTATCAATATTATTAGTGCCTCATGTAAGTGCAATGATCAATTAAAAGCTGCCCATGCCTCAAATATTGCTAATTTACTTAACAATGATGAACTTGAAAGCAGGAAAGGGCTTAATCAAATTGGTTCTTTGCAAACGGCAGGTGATACTCGTTGGAGTTCTTATTTGAAGTATATATCTAGCTTGATAAAGATGTTTAGTGCAATATGTGAAGTTTTATTGAATATTATTGAGGATGGAGCTACACCTACTCAACGAGGAGATGTTGATGCAGCTTATGAGGTGCTAACTTTTTTTGAATTTATTTTCATTTTTGCATCTTATGAGAAAACTTTTAGAGATTTCTAATTTGCTTTTTCATGAATTAGTTGCATATGTGAAATCTTTTTGTCAATCACTCAACATATCTGTGTTGGATTTCAATGCTCCATATGTTACGAGAAGAGGAAGAGCTCGCCATCAACAAGATGACATTACAGTAGAATATCATTACAAAGTTGACATTTTTAATGCAGTAATAGATTCTCAAATACCAGAATTGAACAAGTTCAATGATAACACAATGGAATTGCTTATTCTTAGCTCAGCATTATATTCAAGAGAGATAGGCATATCATTCAGAATTGATGACATTTGCAAGTTGGTGTATAAGTTTTACCCACAAGATTTTACAGAACATGAAATGCTACAGTTAAGAATGCAATTTGAGCATTTTGATCATGTGCGACAACTTCATGATTTTAAAACTTTGGCAACTATTTTTGATTTATGTCAATGGTTGGTGAAACTAGAAAATCAGAAATCTACCCACTTGTATATAGAGTGGTGACTCTTATCCTTACTCTTCCAATTTTACGGCCACTATAGAGCAGTCATTTTCTACTATGAACATAAACATAATCAAGACAACACTTCGTAATAGGATGGAAAATGAATTTCTTACTGATTGTTTGGTAGTGTATATTGATAAGCAAATTGCTAAAAAATTTAGTATAGATTAACTTATAGATGATTTTCATGACATGCAAGAGAGACGTTCTAAATTTTAATAAATTAGGAATGTAATAAAATATTTTGGAATATTTAATGATAGTTATTGATATATTATTTGATGCAAATATAATATATTATTTACACTTTGGTTGTTAGCCCCTCTCCATATCTTATATTGGCTCCACCCCTGTCGATGTGAGCATAATCATAGTATATTAATCAATAATATGACTAGATGTATATGTTATTATTTCTAAGTCGATTAATATTTTAGATTAATATTTCAAAAAATTTATTGTTATTATTATTATTACCCAAACAATTACTAAGAAGGGAGTGATGAATTGGTGGGAAATTAAAATTTTAGTGCACATAAAGATGATGAAAAAATAGAGAAGAGAGACACACACAAATTTTATAGAGATTTGAGTGTTAACTAACCCTATTCCTCTTTCCAATCTCAATTGGATATTCACTAATCTAATCTTTAGATTACAAGTAGAGTTTTACCTATCTCATTCCCAACTATGGTGTTTTTACAAGGCTAACACTCAACAAAAAATAAAATAAAATAAAATAAAACAACCATACAAGATCTTAAAACCATAAATTCATAATGCAACAATATTTATTAAAACAAATGTCCAATATCCCACAATGCATGAATAAAGTAAGATGAATAAAATATGAGCTAACTCTAGATCTGGATGCTCTAACTTGCTCTACTTCTTCGTGTCAACTTTACCTACGGCTTCCGACTTGCATACAAAAAACTCACATGCTAAGCTATCCAAGCTTAGTGGTGTCTATAATCATATGAATTCTATCATACATGTCATACAATTCATATCACAATATCATTATAACATAACCTTTCCATATTACCATTTGTATTAATCACATCATATTATCATGCCAAAACATTTCATGCCATATCAACAGTAGCATACCTGGTAAGCAAAAGCTATTTCCTGTATTCAGTAATCACTGTGACACAATTTCATATTTTTCATTTATCTAATTAATTTGCCTAATTACTCTATACAGGACTGCCGAATATGGGTCGTGAATAGGGGCGCTTTTTGAGCTGAAGCCACCCTATCTACCTAACCATGACTGTAACACCTTATACCTATGGATATCACTTATACTTATATCATATTGTCGTATATTGCATATAATGGAATATAGTCATGTTTATAATGAGGGATAATTTTTTTTATCATATAATATTGTCACTTTGCAACATTTGACAGCTAAGCATCACATTTACACATCATTGCATATTTAGTAATTTATACATATACAGATACACAACCCAAAATACAAATGTCATGTTCCTATATATATGTGCAATGTAAGGAGAGAGATTGGTGAGGCTCGGCCGGTGACCTGTGTTCCATGTCCTCTATATGGTAAGCACCTCCAAAATGAGCTAATTACTCTTCTTTGCCTGAAAGATGATGCAATTTAATGAGTTGCAACTCAATGAGAATAATTATCAAAACCTTTCTAAAGTACCAAGTCAATCACAGTTACAAGTAGTAATTGTCATTCATACACATTTTGCATGTCATTCTATTTATTAATATCATATGAATATAAATAATATTAAATCATATAAACATTTCATTTGCTTATACTTATGCTTATGTCATTTTCTTTTTGTTGTGACCAGGCTAAACAAACACTGTCTCGGGTTTCCATGTGAACAATTGCATTTGCTAGCTAGCTTGATCATTTGTAACATTTGCACATTTGTTAGGCCATAGGCCTTTTCTTTTGCTTTTGAACATTTGTTTGGGCCATAGGCCTCTTCTTTTGCTTTACAATGCCATTTAGCTAGTCACAACGCC
>CATIWF010100071.1:0-23936 GCA_949630135.1 Balakata baccata
ACTAGGATTTTGAGTTATCCTTATTGAATTAGATGCTGGCATCCATAATCCTACTTACCTTAAGCTTATTATCTCCATAAACCAAGAATACATCCTTAATCCTTCTCAAGTATTTAAGGATGTTCTTGATAGTCACCCATAAACCCTTGACGGGATCATATTGATATCCACTCATAACACTCATAGCATGATATCCATTAGGCCTAGTACATAGCATAGTACATAATGAATCCAATAGACCAAGCTTATGGAATCTCATCCATGCTAGTCTATTTGTCTTATGTCTTTGGACATAAAGACCTAGAGAGGGTAATCCTATCGATCATAGGAATATATCCTCTCACGGACTACTTCATGTTAACCACTTTAGCATTTTAGCTATATAGACTAAGAAAGAATAAGTAACATTTTAGATTTATCTATATAAATCTTAATCCCCTTTTGCCAGGTTACTTTTAGAATCCTTCTTGGAGAATTATTTTAGAGTAATAAATTGACTAACTTAGAAATGAGAAATCATTTCCTACTAATAGTTTGTCTTCCACATACTTTACTAAGAAGAAAATAGCACTCCTACTAACCTTCTTGACAATACATGAATCATCCACATATTGTGAAAAAAAAAAAACTCTTTGGTTATCTCATCAATTTAGATGTTTCAACTCCTACATGTTTGCACTAATCCATAAATGGATTTTGCAATTTGCATCCTGTTTTATCATCATCAGATATAAATCTCTTAGGTTGTGTTATGTACACATCTTAAGTCAAATTTCCAAAATGAAACTAGCCGTCATATCCATTTGCAAAATCTCATCACAATGAGTAGCAATGACTTGGAATAACATGGTGGATTTAAGCATAGCATATGGAGTAAATAGTCTTGTCAAATCCAACCTTTGTCTTTAACAATGTCTTTTAACTACCAACTCTAGCTTTATAGGCAACTGCATTACCTTCCATGTTGGTTTTCTTAAAGACCCATTTGCACCCAATGAGACTTTGTCCTATTAGGTGGATCAACCAAAGTCCTTACTTGGTTTATAGACATGGAATTCGTATTCAACTTATGGCTTACCACCATTAGTCATATTATGAAATTTTCATAATCTCTTCATAAGTAGTAGGCTCATTATCTTCTTTGAACAATATGACCATGTTGTTCACTTATAAGAGATCTATATCTCTTAGGAATAACTCATATCATACTTTACTTATGAAGCTCTTGTGTTTCATAAAGTCTTACTGTTACTTCATCTATATAAATAACATATTTGGGCTTTGCCAGTTGATTTGTGTCTGCTTGAGTATATATTTGAACTTCATCAAGTTCATTTTTGCTCTCACTATCTTATTGTAAAAGAAACTCTTTCCTTGGAAGATAGCATTATTTCAAACAAACACCTTTTGCTTCAAACAATAGTAAAACTGATAACCAAATAACTCTCATTAGTTATCCCATATACAAACATTGAGTTAGATTGAGCTCGTAACTAATCCAATATTATCTGCTTCACTTAAGCAGGATAATCCTAAACTTTCATTTATGAAAGAATAGGTTTTATGTTATTTCATATCTTATATGGAACAACATCAGATAACTAATAAGGCATTATGTTTATCACATAAACACAATCACATGTGCATGACCATAAAAGAAACTTTAAGGAATTTTAAAAGCTTATTATGTACCTTACCATATTTAACAAGGTTCAGCTACTTCTTTTAGCCACATCATTATACTATGGCATATAAGATATGGTTCATTCATATAAAATCTCATTATCTTTTATATGATATTGAAACATTTAGATTAAGTATTATTTCATTTTGATCTAATTTAAGTGTCTTAATACTTTTACTAAATTATTCATCTACTTCATTTTTTAATTCTTTGAACATTTCAAAGGTTTCAAATTTGTATCTCATCATATATAGATACTCGAATTATAAGCAATCATAATTAAGGTAATGAAGTAGATAAAACCATTTATGGCATGCATGAACATTAGTCCATATACATCTATATGTATAAGGTCCATCAGTCCTTTTGCATGTTCATCATTTTTTCATTAAAATGTGATTTTGTTAACTTACTTAGTAAAAGAGATTCACATGTATTACATGATTCACAATCAAATGACCCCAAGTTGTCATAACTCATCATATGATTCTCTTTTATATGTCCAAGTTGACAATGCCATAATATATGGTTTCTAGTCATCAACTTTTTAAATTTAATATTAAGGATAGAAGCAAGCATTTTGAAATTATAAACTCTATTGTATAATGTTTTAGTTTCATAAGGAATATCATTTGACCACACAGAATAACAATTGTTCTTAATAGTCAAATGAAGAACTTTTGTTCAACTACTTAATAAAACTATACTCTTTATTCATAAACTAAAATAAAATTACAATTGTTTAAACATTTAAACAAGTTTACTAGAAAATGTTCAAACTTAAGCCTCTATAGCTATTGCAGTAACTGTTGCTATATAACCAATGTGCACAGTTTCAACTCTCCTTTCTTAAACTTTCTATTGTTTCTTTGGTCTTGCATATCTAGTATATGTGAGATATATATATATATAGCATCTAATACCCATGTGTTATTATAAGAAACAACGTCATCCTCTTTATCAAATTTACTTGAAGTAGAAGGTGCATCTATATGCCTTTTCTTTTCTTCTTGAAAAACTCAAAATAAGTTTTGTTATTCCATTTCCATTTTTCAAATCTTGCTATAATGGAAGTACCTTTTAAGATGTCTTTCTAACCATTCCTTTTATCTATAATGCACGTTACATTTTAGATCTCCCTTCTATCATCTTGAAGTGGTAGAGTAATTTAGATATCTCATATCACTCAACGTGAGATTGCTCATTGGCCATCTCTCTAAGATGATACATAATAGTTTTGCATCCATTTCATATTGCTTTTGAAGTTTGAACAACTTAGGACCAATCCATTGTTATTCAAGTACTTCTTGTATGCAAATTGTTCATAGCACTTGCATCTCAAGCATTAAGGGAAGTAAAATAGATATTCCAAGACTTTAGCAACCCTTTGGATTTGAGAACCTTTCTCAGTTTTTTGCCGGTCAAGGAAGCTTAGGTTAGTCAAAATGCATGACTCATGATTATGCTTTGATTCACATTGAATAATATGATTCTAACAACCTAGATGTAAAGATCGAGATTGTAAAAATGTGTACATGAATAAATGCATCACATTAGGTCTTTAATAAAATGCATTATGGCTCCCACTATTTTATTGCGAGTCCATGGCGTTCACTATGAATCTGAGAGAACCTATATGGAAGTTCTCATAGTGGGTCGATATCCAATTTGCTAAGAATGACCTTGAGGCAACTCAACAAACCAGTCTTAGTTTAGTTGGTAGGTATCTGATCCATACCAATTGTATTTACATGTAACTATCGAATCTTGTGTTATCAACTAATTGATGTTTGTACTCACATTGTGCTATCAACTCTTAATACGTGCACATCTTATGTATACTTACCCAACTTCGCCTTTAATACACATTGACCAACTCTTGATATGTGCACATCTCATGTACACTTACCCAACTTCGCCTTTAATACACATTGACCTTGGCACAAATCTAACAAATCAATGGTTTTGGTTAAGTCGAACCCATTAATAATGAAATATAATTTTAATGGTTCAAACATATTCTTATAGAGTGAGCTTGAGGTAACTCAACAACTCTAACTCTAGAAGAACTATGGTTCTCCCACATTAATGGAAGGCGTAAGACATAATTATTTATTTAGCAAGGGATTTTGTTAATTTAGTTTCATCATGTTATTATTGCATGTTTTTATATATCATACATTCATCTCTTGGATATAAAAAGATAGTTACATTAACTATGTGGTATGATTATGGACATACTAAAGTCAATCTCTTGAGCCGAAGAGAGATTAACTAGGTCTTACCTAGGTATATGCATGAATTACAACCCAAAAATAGAAATCAAATTCCTACTTCTAAGTTTTCTTATTTATGGCACCATCTCTCTTGCTTTCTACTCCTTTGCATCTCCATTCTATCCTAAACCTATGTAATCTAATTACATATTTTAAATATAGAAAACTTCAATTTACATTTGAGAGTAGTGAGATGAGAAAAGAAATACATGAGAAAAATAAGAGAGGTAGGGACACGTAGGCCTTATTTAACATAAAATAAAATAAATTATGCATGCTCAATCACATTGGGCATAAGTCCATAATCATCCATCATGTCTTTCCATACCATCCTAACATGCATTCTCTAATACATAAAATAAAATAAATAAGGTAGTGATAATTTTGAATTCTAAATTTGAAAACCGGTTTCAACACTTAAACCGAAATTGCATACTTATGTTGTTTAGGTTAATTTAATTTTGTATATCAATTTAATATAGAAATTAATATTTAATCAAATTAATTAAATTCCATATTTTCAGAAATTAATTCAAAATTAATCCACCTTAAAATTAGGTTATTATGATGTCAAAAACTAAACAATTTAATTCTAACATACATACCATATTCTAGTCACAATAGATATTAATTTGCTCACCTTAAATTAGTTCAAAAATAATTTCCAAAATTTCCAGAACCTCAAATCATCATTTTAAGCATTATTAGATCAGCTCAAGTCCATCAAAATAATTTTAGCACAACCCAAAATTATCAAGATAAACGAACCAATACATAAGATGCTAAAAATGACCTATTTATAGTCTAGAATTAATTTGGAAATTCAAATTCGAGTAAATAGATTTTAGCATGCATCTAATATCAAAATAACATATTTTTAATCACATAAAAAATATTTTAAGGTACTGAAAATAAAATATTCACATACAAAAAATCAAACAAAATAGTTCCACCGGGTATCCAAAACAACCTCATTTCGGTATTTGTATGAAAAATTAATTAAAATAATTTTTAATTAATTATTTGACTTTAGAGGCTTAAACACATTCTCAATGTGTTTAAATAATTTTTCAATAATGAAATTAAAAGAAAAATATGAACAGCCCCATCATACAAACCAAACAACATCACAAGTTCATTAATAATACAATTTTCAACAATATTGTAATAAATTCGAAATTAATTATTTGAATCACATTCAAAATATTTTTCATTCAAAATAATCATCCTTAATATCCACAATTAGATTGTTGAAAGAAAAATATATAAAACGAATTTTACAAATTAATTTTAATTTTTCAAACCAATATAACAAAAAATGTCAAAACCATGCAATCCAATTACACTTTTAATCAAAATTAATTTTAATGGACATAAGGGGGCTCTGATACCAATGAAGGATTTTGAGAATGAATCATATTCATAAAACACAGTAGAAGTAAAAAATTTCAAAACCCAAATTAAAAGATTCTATTTGTGCCATTAAAACTAATTAAATCAAAACATAGTTAGAAATTATACATTCAATTTCTTGTGTTAATTCTTCAAATTTCTTTCTTATTGGGTTGTCGCAAACCACAACAATTCAATCTAAAATTACCTTTAATGATTATCCATGCGGAAATGAAGAATGAAACATAAAAAAGATTAAGCCTTGAATACTATTTTTGTGCTAGTACAGAATATTGTTCTTAAAGAGAAAATTGAAGAAAAATTATCTAATAATTTTTCTACGAAGGCTTCAGGTTTTTTCTGATAAAAAATATCATTTACAGGTATTTCTAAATACCATAGGATTGGAAAAATTACCAAAATAGGTTTAGGGGCTAAATTTTGTCCAATTTAGCTAGCTGCCTACGCACTGGGCTTGCCCAGCTCGCAGGCACTAGCCTGCCAGGGGTCCATATAGGCCCACGCAGGTATGCAACTCTCTCCAAGCAATTTTTCCGGATTTTTTTCCTGTGATCCTATCACTATCTGACCCTAAATAATTCTCTCATAATACTGGATCTCATCCAAAACCATTTTACTCATTCTTCACACTTCCAATGCATGTGACCTATTAGGTTCTCGGTTATGTTAGCCACTCGAATTAACAATTAATTTGAGCAAGTCATGAAGTCATGAGCATTATCTAGCAACACATCATGACCCCTAATTGACCAAAAAGTTAGTGGTTTGACTACGAACCTTTCCATAGACAATAATATCTCCAATTCATCCTTTCACCAACCTATACCCCACTCAATTCAAAGCATGGACTATATGTCAACTCCCGCTAGACTGACTACATCACATCTAGCCCAAGTGATGTTAGATCTTGTCCTTGGGACTCATTACTCTATTAGACATGTCACTGAAGACCATCTTTAAGACATTTCCACTCTGGCTAGAGATTTTCGAGTAATGGTCCCGATAAAAGGCCATGCGTATACTCTCCCTCTATCAGGAGTGGTGAATCCTCTATTGGCTACCTAATTACCTTCGAATACCTTAAGATGTACCCAATCACCACCCTATGAGTGACCTCTATGAGGCAACAAGGAATGGAGTCAAAGCACAAAATCAGTATCCAAGATATCCTTGAGTACCTCAAGTCTAAGGATACTTGCCTCATTGCTATGATGAGATTGTCATTGACATTTGAATAGATAATCCATTTGATCATCTCGTAGCAGGTCATCCAATATACTTGACTACTCTTAGCAAGCATCCATATGTTAATTTTGAACATCTCATGTTCACAGCTTATGAGATCTACTGCCTGATCCAATCGAGGAGCATAACATGTGCTAATCTATCTAGATCAACAAGAAACAATGTCTCATCTTATTGATCCTATGACTAAGGATAATTTAGATACTAACATAATTACACATGATAGGAATCTCATTATCATGATCACATCATGATTTCCTTCATGTTATGTTTTATATCATGGACTTTCATTAATCAGTTTAAGATCTATATCAATTCATATACAAATGAATACTAATATAATGAAAGATTGCCTTTACGAATGTGTACACTAAGTGCTAAAGGCGATTGCCTTTTGGGCATATCTCTAACAGTATATTGGTCAATTTTGGCTTTGTTTTGAATAAAAGGATGAAATAAAATGTAGAAAATGGGAAAATGCATGATTCATGCCCATGAACAAAGTGTTTATGGCCATGAACATCATGGTCAAAGATAAACATTGGTTGTTTTTACTGTAAATATTCATGGCCATGAAAGTTTAGTTCAGGAACTTGAAAGGTCTGGTATAAAAGCTTTTTACACGATTTTATTCTCATTTTTCACAATTTTATCAGCTCTCAAACCCTAAGGACCGTCCACGCACACCCAAGAACCATATACAAGTGTTTTTTCATGGATTTTTGAGTGATCAAACACCAAAACCAAGAGAGAAACTATGATCAAAGTGAGATTTGGGAGATTTAGCAAGGAAGAAGATAAAATTAGAGAGAGAGAAAGTATGGAAGAGGTTTTCCACCAAATTAATCTTGATTTCTTCCTTCTTTGGGTAAGATTTCATGTTTTCCCTCATATTTTAACAAGTTTGTGGCTGATTGATATGATTTACCCAAATTGGGTAGTAACCCATTTGTAAATAGGTAAGTGTGATATGGAATTTTGAGTATTATTTGGGAAAAACACTTTTTAAGGTTAGATAGAGTTGACTTACATGTTATTAGACGAATTTAAGCAAGAAAGAACCTAGCTTAATGGTTTTTGAGTTAGGGTTGGTGCATGTGGCTTTGTATAGTTATAGATATGGGTATATAGCTTGAATTAATGAGAAATAGTTATGATTTATGTATAAGAGATACCTTTGGAATTTGGAATTCCCTGCCAAGGAGGCTAAGCAAGCTTGAAGTCTGGATTTAGTGTTGGCTCCATAGGAGGTAAGTACACATATGCAATTTAACTTGCTAAAATAAAATAATATAATATTGATTGACATGAAAATAGGATATATGGCATGCTAATAAAAATAATTAATAACTAAGAGAAAAATAGAAATATATAATAGACTGGCTAAATCGAAGAGCTATAGATGATATAAGAAAAAAGAATTAGCTAAGCATGATTAATGTGAATATGTTTATATGGGAATTGCATAAGTAATGAGTTATGGAACTTGAGTTCATATAAATGACAATTAGAGGTTAGCAATGATAGTTATGTATATTTATTGTGGGGTTACTAACCCAATTGATTGTAAACTAGGCTTAAATGCTTATTTTAAGAAGTGACGAATGGTAGATGCACAAGCTCTATGAAGGCACTTTAGGTATTTGAAAGGAAATGGTCTAATTGAGATAAGTCTTTTTCTTCAGAACATGATGAAATGCATGTAAATGGTGAGTTGTTTGCATAAAAGGTGTTAAGCATGCTTGATTGATATGCAATATAATACTGTGAATTATGAAAGCATGATATGGCATTTTAAATATTAGAGAAGTAAGTTTGAGTAAAATAAGCTTAAAAACGGCATATGTATTTTAAAATGTGAATTGTGTATAATTAGTGTTGATGAGCTTGTTTGTGAACCTAAAAAGTGATGATTTGAGTTGTATGAACTTAAGTCTAATTGTATTACATGCCCATGGATGATTTCTACATATGCTTAAGAAGTGCAAGGAAGTGGAATTTTGCCAAAATTTAATCATATGAACAAGTTAAACCATTTCACAACCAGCATCACAACCAAGCTGAATAACTGTCATAATCATAAATCTAGTTATCATGGCCATGAATCAAACTATCATAACCATGAATCCTAGTCCAGAATGCTTCACGATCAAGCTTCACACTAAAGGCCAAATTCATGGCCATGAAGGCTCTGTTTACAGCAAAAATAAATTGTGTTTAAATGGATCGGTGACATTCCAAACATGCGTAAATAATATAGTATGATGTTATACATATAAGAACATGTTTCTAAATCTAATTATGATAGGTGAACATGAATATATATATATATATATATATATATAATGATAGAAACATGAAATAATGAGATTAAAATAAGAAGATACTTTGATATAAATGCTCATTTTTCTATATGTGGACTAGAATTAGGATAAATGGTGCACCATTAAAGGAATTTATGGTACCGAACTAGTTAAATTTCCTTAGAGACAAGATAGCTTAGGCTCGTGGAGCGCCCTTGATCCCATTTACATTCAAATGATATATAGTACTAAGTCAATGAAGTTTAAGCTCATGGAGTGCTCTTGATTGGAGAATATAGTTAATAGGGTGGCTTAAGCTTGTTGAGTGCCCCTATTTTACACTCCGTATCCAGATAGTTTGGAAACCAGATTTGGGCTACTTGTGCTAAAATAATATATAGGAATTAATTAAACGATAAGAATAAGGTAAGAGATAATTGTGTGATGTATCACAAATTTGTTATATGACTTTGAAATGCTCAAGCCTCCAAGAGGTCAATGCGTTAATTGGTAATTGAAATATAATAGAACCACTAAGAGGTATAGTTTTGAAATAACAATGTCAGGATTCTAGATGTGCAAGATTGTGAAAAATTGAGATAAAGAAAAATATATGTATTTTAAGAATTAGATTTGTATGTATAAAAGAGATATTATATTAATATGTGACTATGCATGAATATTGAACTAATGCTTTGACATTGTTGTGATTACATGTTATGAACTATTTGTTACATATTATATTGATGTACATATGTGTCTTACTAAACTATAAGTAGCTTAGCGTATTTTCTCATGCATATATATATATATATATATATATTCGATGTTTGACAGTGGAGATACCAAATCTCATGCTAAAAGGAGACTATGTATACCTCAGATTGTGGACAAGACATTTTTATAGCATGCATTCATTTAAAGGAATGTAATTATTATATTTCTTATCATGAAATTATGTATTATGATATAAAATAAAAAGAAAAAGAAACAAGAAAAGAATAGATATAGCTTAACTAGATATAGTTAAGATATATGAGATGAAGGCCTTGTAGGCTTAATCTAATATATGAAATGTGACTAAACAGATAAATAGGATCTAGTGATAGATACTGCAGAGTATATTAGATAAGAAAGACAAACAAGTTTAAGTGAATATTCATGCATAGAATAAAATGATAATTTATAATGAAAAAATTTTAAATTTGAACATGTTTTAGCTACTCTGTCTATAGTACTTATGTATTATGAGACATACTCATAATATATGGGAGGGTGTTACATATTTAGTATATTACTAGTCATTTAATATAACGGTTAGTATTAAATATAAGTGATCTAATGATTATAAATAATATGGTTCATCAATACACCCGGTATACTATAAAAGACTCAGATATAAAAGCATAAGATAACAAAATCAAAAATCAAGAGAGATAACTCATGCAGTCATACTTACAATAAAAGTGGCAATTGTAAATGTGTTACAGCTAAGATATAATCAAATTACTGAACCATCACCTCAACAAAGTGCCAAACAATGGTGCTCTTTGTGGCTGAAACTTTTTTCCTCACTTTTTTTTTTTTTTTGTATCTTTCTTTCACTCATATAATAAAAGGATGAGCTATAGTAACTACGTGAACACCATGTCCTTCAACAAATTATACAGATTGTCCCACTCCAAGCTCACTAGGAATACATTTGTTTAATTGGACATTTACCACAAACATACTGTGAAAAGAGCCCAAATATGTTGTAGAAGTTAAGAAAAAGACATGAATATAAAGAACTTTTTAACTAACTAAAGCCAAATTATCCTGGCACAAACCAAAATTTCGTCCAAATCTTGAGAAGAGAAAATTTAATGAGCAAAATTATCATAGATAGTGGAGAATAAGTTCACTGTGGAAGCTTTTAAACAGCGCAGTCAATCATAGCTAACTCTGACATCCTTCTCAAGAACAAACTAAAACATAAGCTACAGGAAATTAATTAAGAAATATAAGGGTTGGGTTACTACATCTTCCTTCACTTTTCTACAACCATCTGAGTTGAAAAAACACCTAATTCCTAAAAATTCACTGAAAATTTCATATCTTTACAATCTCAATCCAACACACACACACACACAAAATCAAGCTTTTACCTATCAAAACCATAAATCTAATTCAAATAATATGATTTGTTGTAATATTTTATTTAAATTCAACTATTATTTTAATTTCAATATATAAAGTAATTTATTTGAATTAAATTTCTTGTTATAAAAATTATAATTAAAAAAAGAAGTCATAATAATTTTTTAGATGGTACCATTTAAATTTATCAAGTTCGGAATTCTATAATTGTAATATTAGGGGAAAAAAAGAGCTGAGAAATCATTATATATATATATATATATATATATCTATATATATATAATCATGGTTTTCTTAAGTTGAAAATATAATAAGTGAGGTATGCTTTTATTAACTTTTGTTCTATCTTTTCTTAAAAAATGTCACAATATAAAATATACCAGTAATATTATGTAAAATAATTAAAATTAAATAAAAAATTACTTAATTAATATTAATTAAGAAGTTGGTGTGTATATTTTTGGAGAGAATCAAATAATAAAGAAAATCTGATATGCTACAAACACTTACAATATTTATAATAATATTATGCAAAATAATTAAAATTAAATATAAAAATTCACATAATTAAAATAATAAAAAATTAAATTGATTTCGAAGACTTAAATAAATTGTGAAAGGAAAAAAAAAAATAGAAAGAAATGTTGGTCAAAAATTAACATTCGAGCCCAATCCACAAAAGTCAAAATAATATCCCAATTTATTAGCAAATATAATCCAACCCAATTGAATATTCAACCAATCCATCTTTTATGAATTGTTGCAAGTTAGATTTCGATCCATGTAATATTATATACCAAGATCTATCACATATGTAAAAAGTAGTAACAATTTTATAAATAAATCAAATGTATATAATTATCAATTACACGATAACATTTTTATAAATATTCATCATCTGTAATTGAATCAAGATTCATTAATTTATTGAAAAATATTTATTAGTTCATTAAAAAATAAACTAATGAACATTTTTGTAAATATTTATCATCTGTCATTGAATCAAGATAAAAAATAAACCAATAAACATTTTTGTAAATATTTATCATCTGTCATTGAATCAAGATTCATTAGTTTATTGAAAAATGTTCAATAGTTTATTAAAAAAATTCATTACGAATAAAGTAAATGTTCATAGTTTTATTGAAAATGTTCATTACGAATAAACCGAAAAGATTCGTTATGAATAAACTAAAGTTTTATTAGTTTATTAAAAAATATTTATTATATTATTAAAAAAGTTAATTACGAATAAAGTAAAATTTCATTAGTTTATTGAAAAGATTTATTACGAATGAACTAAAGTTTCCACTAATACAAAATATACTTTAGGCGAAGGTTAGATATGTCTGTTCTAAACAAAACAGACATATAAAGTCATGCAGTGATATTTTTGTAAATAAAATCGAATCAAATATGACTGTTTTAGAGAAAATAAACATATTAAATAAGTCTGATAAGTCTGTTATGGAGAGAAATAGACAGATATGACCTTAATGTAAAAATTTACAAACTCAACTAGTATTAATTTAATAATTTATATTTTATATTGGATATTTTAAATGTTATTTCTTCTTGGGTAGATATTGAGAATCTATAGTTACGATGGAGATTCATAAATTGAAGATCTGCAAATCTTTGTAATGGACCATGGTCCAAAGTTGCTAAAAAGGAGATGCTTCCAAAAATGAGCGTGGAAAAATGTTCAAGTTTGTGTGATTTGGCATGGATTATTATAGCCCCTAATCTGTCAGCGCTAATAACTTTTTGTTATACAAATTTTTGGAATTAGAATAGAATTTCCATTCTAAATTTAGATTTGGTAATTTA
Organism: Balakata baccata; assembly: GCA_949630135.1. Taxonomy (NCBI): domain Eukaryota; kingdom Viridiplantae; phylum Streptophyta; class Magnoliopsida; order Malpighiales; family Euphorbiaceae; genus Balakata; species Balakata baccata. Next base: position 12,891 of record CATIWF010100071.1, read on the forward strand.
TTTTATACAGAATAAAATTCTCTATACTTATTATTCTAGAATTCATATTTCTTAATTTTTTGTGGTGTTGGGAATCTATTTCTTATTTTTCTCGATAAAACATTTTAAGTTCTAATATTACCCTTTAGACCTAATAGAATGTTTTATTTTCTGTTTATCTCATGCAGTTGCCTCTACTCATTCACTGCCTCTCACACTAATTAGTGGCTTTAGATTTTCCTATGATTCCCTTGGCAAGTTCTTATGGAAGATAAATTCCATCTCCTTCTACAATTTCCCGTTGTTTATACTAATTGTATTATTAAATATGTAATTTGAAAATGTTAAATTACCAAAAAATTCTCAAACTTTTTCTCTTTTAACAAATGTAATACAACCTTAGCATAATTACTAATAGTATATAATCTATTCGAAATTTTTAACAAATATAGCTTCTGGTGAAAAAATACGTTCAGGTGCTTACATGGATGTCGGAATTTAAGGAAACAATAAAAAGGGTGAATTATCTTACCAAGTCAGCAAACCACAATTTTATTAAATAATGTGGCAAAAATTATTTTTTGAAAAAGAAAAGAAAAAGATCTAATTTCTCTTATCCTTCCATCATCCTCCATTCTCCTACTATCTATTTTACTCTTCTTCATCCCTAAACTCTATGTAACCTACAAAATAAAAATTTCAGTACAAAAAATATCAACTTAAATTCGGAAATTAATTGAAGAGAAAATATAAAGTTAAATCCTGAACTTTGCATCTTTTCACAATTATATCTGATTCTACAAAAATAGTATTTGAATTATATGAATTTTTACTTTAATAACAAATCTAGTCCCAGTATCACAGAACAACGCTATGAACTTAGGTGACATATCATCTGGTATAGCTAGCATTTCATTTGGTAAGTCTTATGGACAGTCTGTGTCATCTACACAATCCACGTGCTCCAAACCTAGCTAGGATATTATTTCGACAATTCTCGTAAGCGTCAGCTAGGAGTGCAATTCCATTATATCGGAACTATATTTGTTATTAATATGAAAGTTTATATAATTTAAATAAAATTTTATAATTTTATAATTGTGAAAACGTGCAATGTTTAGGATTTAATGTGATATTTACCCTTAACTAAATTGAGAAGCTTATAATTATTTCTCTATGAACAATGAACAAGATTTTAGAACTTATTCCATGTTCCACTAAAAGTAAAATTGTAACGCCCACCAATTAGAGTCTAAAAACTACTGTGCTACATGAAGGGTAAATTGGTAATTAAAAATAAAAATATGAAATACATATATATATATGAATAACTTTTCAAAATATTGAAGATATATGAAGGTATATATAAGGTATATGTGTGATATATTAGCCGATTTTGACTTCAGTTTCAAGAAATGGATGAAATAAATCAATAATAATAAAAAAATAAAGGTGTCACGTCCGTGGTCGTGACAATCGACATTTATGGATGAACATGACTGTTCAATGTTAGTTGCTACAGTAACCCTTTATGACAGTGAAAGGTCTGTATAAAAGCTTTTTCTATGTTCTTATCACTATTTTTAGCCAACTTTTTCGTCCTTAAACCCTAAGAACATATCACAGACACTTAAGAACATAAAAAGAGTGGTTCTTCATAATCTTTGAGTAAATTAAACACCAAACTAAGAGAGAAAACATGATCAAAGCAAGATTTGAAGAAATTATCAACTTTGGTGAAATTTTGGAGGGGAGAGAAATTGGTGCAAGAGAGACCATGAGTTCCTTGCATGATCAAGGGTGTTTTCTGTTTTCAAGAGATAAGAAAACATAAGAACTCCATCTCTTTATAATGATTTTGAAGCTATATGAAGAGATTGTGATGTTTGAGTGAAAAACCATGGAGGATAAGCTATGGAAGATGAAGGGTGATGATATTTTGTGTATATTTATGTTCTTTAAAGTTATTAGAAGCGAGATATCATGATATTGAGTTGAAAACATGCCTAATAACCTTAGCTTGGGAATGATGGATTCAGAATTATGATTATACATATTTGTCATAGTTTGAGAATTGAGATATAGTTTGAGTTAATGAGAAATAATTGTGATTATATTTAGGTGATGCCATTGAAAGGTGGAATTAGCCACCAAGGAAGCTAGGCAAGCTTAAAGCTTATATTTTGAGTTGGCTTTATAGAGGTAAGTATACATATGCATCTTTAATTTATTGAATAATATAGGCATGTGATAAATGACATGTCAAGTAACATTTAATGGCAATGAGTGATGTTAATTGAATTGATAGAAGAAGAATAAATTATGTAGGATTAATGGAAAAAAGGGTTATATGGAAATTATTTGAGAAAAGTTTGAATTGGTATAAGATATAAACTAATTAAGTAAACAGTAAAAATATGATTAAGCAACTTAAGTGAAAAAAAAAAGTTTTTGATGATAATATAAGTAAAATGAAGTAAAAAGGAATGTGAAACATGAGTTCTTTAATATGATTATTAGAAGTTAGAAATGATATTTATGCTTATACATTGTGGGGTTATTAACCAAATTGTTTATAAACAAGGCTTAATGCCATATTAAGTATTAATAATTGGTAAGGAACCTGCTTTACCAAAGTACTTAAAGTATATAGAGAATAGCGCAAAGAGATATGTCTTCTACCTAAGAATTTGTAAATGTTGAAATGCATGCATAAAAGGTGTTAAGCATGTTTGTCCGGTAGAGTAAAGTAGTATTATGAGATATGAAAGCGTAAAATGGCATGAATAAATGTTAAAGAAGTTAATTAAGAGTGTTTGAATATGTATAAGAGTGATGAAGAGAATAAAAATGGCAAATGTGTTAAATTAGGTACGATGCACATGTGTAAGCATGAGATGTGAGCTTGGTTGTGACCCATTTTGAGTGATATTTTGAAATGTGTTAACATGTTTGTTTTAGTGTCCAATGACCATGGATGAATTTTATTCATGTTAAGGAAGGGTTTAGGAGTAGAATCGTAACAAATTTTGACCATAGGCACAAGTTAGGACCCTTCACAACTAGAGTCATGACCATGCTGAACCTGTCACAACCGTGACACTTTAGTCCAAAGCCTTTCATGCCCAGGTGTCACAACCAACCAAATTTGTCATGGCCATGACGATACTATTCATAGCAATAGTGATCTATGTTTAAGTGATCTTTTGATGGGTCCGTTACACACCGATTAGACCCAAATGTTAAAGTACGATGTAATAATATATGAAAACATGTTGATATGCATGAATGTGATGTGAATATGTATATATTATGTTAAACAAGATGGAAGTATTAAAGAATATGGTTAAAACAAAGAGATATATTAATATAAATGCTCATTTCTCCACCTATGGACTAGAAATAAGTTAGATGGTGCATCATTAAGGGGATTTATGGTACTGAACCAGTTATATATTTAGGGATAAGGTGGCTTAAGCTTATAGATTGCTCTTGATCTCAATCATATACAAATGATATATCGCCCTTAGTCTTGTTTACATAGATATATCATGAAATGTCAATGAGGCTTTAACTCATGGAGCACTCTTGATGGGAAATTAGAGTGAATATGATAGCTTAAGCTCATGGAGCACCCTTATTCCATACCCCATATCCAGACAGTCCAAGAATGAAATATGAGTTAGTGACTAGAAAATGTGATATGAAAAGTAATTATATGTTAAAAGGGATTAAGGCAGTGGTTACAAAATGAAATGAAACATATGGTGATATGATTATAAATATTACAAGGAATTGTATGCTAGTCCTAGAATTGATATACGCTCAAGCTTTCGAGAGGTCAATGCATTGAAACATAATGACAATATCGAACTAAAGAAAAAGAGATATGATCCACAGATCACAATGACATGCATAAAAGACATATGATATGTATATATATAACAATTATTATAAATGATGTGATTACATATTTTGTTGATTTGCATATGTGTACTACTAAACCATATGTAGCTTAGCATGTTTTCTTATGCACGCAGATCATCGAGCCAATGTATAGTCAGTATAGCAGTTGACCATGGAAATGCCTAAGCCCATGCAGAGGAGACCATATAATTCAGATCTAGGTTAACACATTCATAGCATGCATTTATCTATTGCATTCCTTAAAGGGATGTAATTATTATATTTATTAACATGTAATTATGTAATAAGACGTAAAGTATAAAAAAAAATATAGCATAACTAGATGTATGAGATAAAGGTCTTGTATGTCCAACCTACAATATAAAATATGATTAAAACAAGTTATAGACACCCAGTCCATAGCACTTTCTATGTATTATGAGATATATTCATAATATATTGAGGGTGTTACAAAAATGTCCCACCTTCCTTCAAATTAGCACCATAAGCACTCTATTTTTTACCAAAATGGTGTATCCCATTGAACTTACCCTTAAGCCACCAACTTATTATCCAACTCATACCCAATCCTTAATCCCCAAATTCTCCTTCCAAACTCTCATTACAAGCACGGACTTCTCTATGAATCCAAGTATTTTTGCAAGCAGATGGGGGTGAAGGCTCCAGAAATGGCAAAGATTATCATTTAATTATCGGATGTGAGTGACGATCTGGTAATGGTCTACATAGAGGGAAAGAGAGATGGGGTATGAAGAAGTATAGCTTGTTGCTGGGATAAGTGATACTTTGCTCAGTCTTGAAGTATGGATTAAGGAACGAAGAATGCTCTTGTGTGTTTTAAGTTTTGCATATGATGTATTTATTTCTTAGTTAAATGGTGCCCTTTGATGTTTCACTAGTTTGTAGAGTAGTGGCAGGAAGTTTAGTTAGTTTATTAGAGTTTATTATTTTCTCTTTCCTAGTTTAGTTATGTATATAAACCTTCTCTTGTTTTCTTCTCAATAATGAAGATTGATTCATTTTCACAATCTACTTTTTTCTCTAAACATGGTATCAAAGCGACTAGAAATTTTCGGCAATTTCTCGATTCTTGATCTTCTATTGTTTTCTTACTATGTATTGTGAATCAATCTATGATGTCTACTTCCAATAGTAAGGATGAGTGCTAATTAAACGTCAAGTGCTGGTAACCGCCATCACGAGGAAACAAGGAGCGATTGCAATGGAGATTTGCTTCACTTTATCCATCTAACAATCCTAGAATGCTGTTGGTCACAAATCTTCTTAATGGAAACAATTACTTGACATAGAGCATATCTATGAAGATTGCTATCAAAGCTAAGAATAAGATGGCTTTTATCGATGAGATGACTGAGGTGCCAAAAGAAAGCTCAAAGGATTATGAACAATGAAGTAGGGTTGAGTCCATGATGATTTCCTAGATCTCTCTGTCAACTTATACTATTCGAGATTGAGGAAGTAATGGGACGAATTGCAATGTCTAAGTCCTATGCCACACTGCACGTGGAAAATGTAAGTGTGGTGTTGATAAATGAACGGAAGAAATATCTTCACAAAGCAAATTGTTGTAATTCCTAATGGGACTTAGTGATACATTTGATAATGCACGTAACCAAATCTTGATGTTGGATCCTCTGCCATCTGTCAATAAAGCACATTCTATAGTGCTTAGGGTAGAGAGGCAAAGGTTGGTGAATATGAATCTTGATGACATACAGAAGGGAATGGCATGTTTGTTAAAGGTCCTGGAAATGAGAAACATAACTATAGGAAAACTTTCTATAACAAGAACGATAGAGAGCTTCTGTGGTGCACCCGATGTAATTTATAACAGGTGCTTTATAACTATTGGATCATCAACTTTTAATCTCAACCACTCATTATCAACAGATGAAATTAAAAGTTGATAATTCAATAGTTTTAAACCACCCGGTGTAAATTCCACTAGGTGTACCTTAGAATTCATCAGAAAGAATATAAAAAATGATAAGAAATTATGTGATTTCTATAAGAAATTAAGACATATAAGGAACATTTGTTTCAAGTTAAATGGAGTCCCAGAGTGGAATAATGATTTGAAGCAAAATGGGCAGAAGGAACAAAGAAGGGCATAAGCTAACCTGGTTAAAAATGAGGAAGAGAGAAGAAACAGCTGAGGTGCAGGGAAAGATACTACAATTAAACATTGCAAAACTTATCAAACAGGAAGTGTCTATATACATTAAAGGCACAGAGGGCACAAAAAGTCATTTACAGACTAACAATTACTTGCATTTTGAATAAATGAATAAATTTGCAGGTACAAATAATGTTATTTCCTTAACAAAGAAAAGTCATTTTTGGATTATTGATAGTGGAGATTTTAACCGCATATGTGTAGATGAGAGCATGTTCAATAACCTTTTTCCCACCAAAATTCCTATTAAAGTCCATTTGCCAAATAAAGCAGCAGTAAACGTTTCATTGATTGGCCATATAAACCTTGCCAATACCATAAAATTAATTGATGTGTTATACATACCAAATTTTAATCATAACCTTTTGTCAGTAACCACGTTAACCAAAACCAATCAAATTAAATTTTTTTCGCTAATCATTGTTATTTCCTACAGGACTAAAAGAGAAACAAGGTGATAGATATTGGCAAGTGGTGGGCAATCTTTATCTACTAGATATAATAATGCTATTTTCCTTTTTCCCACCACGAAAATCAAGTCACAGCTACTGACATTATTACTTCGCACAGTAGGCTGGGACACCTATCAGATATTGTACTTTCCCATTTTATACATATTAATAAAGGACAACTTGTTGATAGTGCTTCTTGTAATGTTTGTCCATTAGCTAAACAAACCCAAATGCCCTTTCCTATTTCTAAAACCAATAGCACCATTCAGCAAAGAGCTTGCCACTACACTCAACAGCATAATGGAGTAATAGAAAGGAAGCATAACTAAACAAGAATAATCTTTAAAATTACTTATTTTATACACAAATATGATTTCAAATTATCAATTATTCCATATCTTCTAACAATATAATGTGAAATTCATAAATTTTCAATTCATAACCACTCCTTCAATTATCAGTATGATATACCATGATGAGTTATTTTTTTAAAATTAAACCTATTAATTTTACTTGATTAGTTATTTTTTTTTATTTTTCAAATGATCGAATTTTCAAAAAATCTACTAACTTTTTCTCTCAACAAATTCAGCATAACCTTAGCATAATTAAAAAATAGTATACAACCTTTTTTATTTTCTAACAAATCTAAATTTCGGCCAAAAAAATACATTCATACGCTTATATGAATGCCAAATCAAAAAAAAATCTTAGTCTAAAAAAAATCTAATTCTTCTCTCTTCCCATTTCTATTTTTCCTCTCTTCCCTCAGCTCTCTCTTCTTTGAAAAGTTCCCTATCTTCTCTACAAATTGTTTCTAATTCTTCTCTTTTTTTTCCTTCTCTTCAAACCATTTCTCTCTTTTAGTTATCTGCAATTTTGAGTTCTTCGTTACTCCCATTTCTTTTTCCTCTTTCCCTTCATTGCTCTCCCTCTCTCCTTCCCTCTGCGATCCTTTTCTCTCTTTCCCTTCATCTCTCCCTGTTTAGAGATAAAAGTAGATTATGAAGAAGAATCAATCTTCATTATTGAGATGAAAACAAGAAAAGGTTTATATACAGATCTAAACTAGGAAAGAGAAAATAACAAACTAACTAAACATCTCGCCACTGCTCTACTAACGAGCTAAACATCAAAGCGCACCATTTAACTAAGAAATAAATACATCATGTGCAAAACTTAAAACACACAAGTGAACCTTGCATTCTTCGTTCTTCAATCCATACTTCAAGACTGAGTAGAGTATTGCTTCATCCCATCAACAAGCTATACTTCTTTATCCATCCCTCAGAGTGGAGCTTGGTGCAGCTGCTACAAGCCTAGCTTGGAACACATATAATAAAAAACAGAGGTGGTTAAGGCCTTTATGAACATGTCAACCAGTTAAGATTAGAAAGAGACATGTTAAAGAATAATGAGATCATACTTGTAGCATTGACAACCAAAATGACGGTCTATGTCTAAGTGTTTCTAGTGCTCATGAAACACGGGGTTGGCTGAAATGTGAATGGCCTCCTAGTTGTCATAGTGAACTGTTGTTGGCAGCTGCAAAGGAATATGGAACTCACAAAGCAAGTAAGTTAGCTAGTGAATTTCACACACAACAATTGCCATAGTTCGATACTTAGCTTCTACTAAAGATCGTGAAACCATTGTTTATTCCTTGGTTTTCCAAGAAACCAAGGCTGAGCTAAGAAGAGCACAATAACCATTGATGGACCATCTTGACTCTTTACATGCAACCCAGTCTGCATCACAATAGGCTTGGAGCTGGATATTTTTACATTTGGGACAAAAAAAAAAGTCATTTACCTGGATTGCCTTTTAGATATCACAAGCATGGAGTGATGCTGCCTAATGTGGTTCACAAGGGGTCCGTACAAATTGGCTGAGTTGTTGAACTATGTATGTGTCATCTGGCCTAGTAAACTCCACATAGAGCAATCAACTATCAACTGTTTGTAAAGTTGTGGATGTGCCAATAATGCTCCTTCACTTACAGAAAAATGAGTACCTTTGACTATTGGAGTGGAAGAAGCTTTGGCATTAACTAAACCTACACCCTTCACCAAATCAAGTATATACTTTCTCTGACTAATAAACATACCAGTATTGGATCGTGCTATTTCAACCCCTAGAAAGTACTCTGCAGCCCCAAGATCTTTAATGGTGAAGGAAACATGTAGATACTATTTTACCTTCAGAATTTCAGCTCATGATATACTAGTGGGTAGCATATCATCAACATACACAATTAAAGCCAAGAAATTAATAACTTGATGTAATATGAACAAGCAATTGTCATGCAATGATTGCTTAACCCATATTGATGCAATTTCAAGGTGAATTAAGTATTCCATTGCCTTAAAGCCTGCTTTAAACCATAGAATGACCTGACAAATATGTAGACTTGGCTAGATGTTGCCTTATTATACCTTTTGGTGGTAGCATATAAAGGTCCTCATCAACATGCCCATAGAGGAGGGCATTATTGACGTCGGCTTGATGCAAAGGCCAGGAATGAGTAACTGCAACTGCTACGAAGACTCTTACCGTGATAGTCCTGACTAATGGTAAGAAAACCACAATGAAATCAAGTTCTTCAACCTAGTTGTAACCTTTTGCAACTAAACTAGTCTTGTATCTGTCAATTGTACCATCTGGTTTCAACTTCAATTCATAAACCCACTTTGATCCTATGGGTTTGGTTCCTAGTGGCAGATCAGTTAGTTGCTATGTTTGATTCTGTTCTAAAGCATGTTGTTCTACCTGCATGTCTTCAAGCCACTTTGGCTATGTAGCTACTTCAACAAAAGTCGGGATATTTATGAAAATAAGGTAAATAAAAATTTTATTTACAAATTTGCGGTAAAGAAAAAAAAAATTTACAAATTTGTGGTGCCGTGCGCCGGTTGGAGTGGCGCATGGCCACGTGGCAACACGCGGTGAGTCACCGCGCCCCACGTGGTAATGTGCACCAGAACGGTGCGCCAGTTGAACTGGCGCACTGTGGGCCACGTGGCACCACGTGCGCCAGTTTAACTAGCGCACTCTGGAGGTCTAAAAAGAGATTGAAAAAATTGCTGAAGTGCGCCAGTTTAACTGGCGCACTCTGGAGGTCTAAAAAGAGATTGAAAAAATGGCTGAAGATTCCCAAGTCCAACTGGCGCACCTCCCTCAGGAATCTTCAGCCATTTTTTCAATCTCTTTTTAGACCTCCAGAGCCCGTGAACCAAGCATGCAAAATCAGTCTCTTTTCAAACCTCCAGACCTGGTGAACCAAGCATGCAAAATAAATATGTCTCATTCTTATTTCTTCCTCTTATCTCTTCCTTTGCACTTCCTCTGCACTTCCTTCCTTTCTTTCTGTTATCAAATTTTCCATTCATTTCTCTTTTCTTCCTTCTTCCATTTCTCCGATCTATCGTTAAAAGGTTTGTTATTTTTTTGTTTCAATGAATTTAGATTATGGTGGTAAATTTTATTAATATTTTTCGGTAATTAATTTTACCAAGAAATTAAAAATTATAAAACATATACCCGAAATTATTGAAAAAAAATAATGAGTTATGTATTTTTAGTTAAATAAATTGTTCGTGTTATAATGATATATTTGATTTTTTATCTTGTACATGTGTACTTTGGATCGTTGGATTATTGTCGTGCGGGTGAATATCAAAATAAAGGTTGGTTATATTTCTTTTTTTGTCAATAATTAAGCTTTATAATTTTATTATTTATTTTTCCGTAATTAATTTTCACAAGAAATTAAAAATTATAAAAAATGATAGCCAAAATTATTGGAAAAAAAAAATGAGTTATGTATTTTTTGTTAAATAAATTGTTTGTGTTATAATGATATATTTAATTTATTGTCTTGTGCATGTAAAAAATTTGGTATTTTGGATCGTTGGATTGTTGTATCGTGCGGGTGAATATCAAAACAAATGTTGGTTATATTTTTTTTGTCAATAAATTTCGGCTAAGCTTTATAATTTTATTATTTATTTTTCCGTAATTAATTTTCACAAGAAATTAAAAATTATAAAAAATGATAGCCGAAATTATTGAAAAAAAAATGAGTTATGTATTTTTTTGTTAAATAAATTGTTGGTGTTATAATGATATATTTAATTTATTGTCTTGTGCATGTAAAAAATTTGGTATTTTGGATTATTGGATTATCGTGCGGGTGAATATCAAAATAAAGGTTGGTTATATTTTTTTTTGTCAATAAATTTCGGCTAAACTTTATAAATTTATTATTTATTTTTCCCTAATTAATTTTCACAAGAAATTAAAAATCATAAAAAATGATAGTCGAAATTATTGAAAAAAAAAATGAGTTATGTATTTTTTGTTAAATAAATTGTTCGTGTTATAATGATATATTTAATTTATTGTCTTGTGCATGTAAAAAATTTGGTATTTTGGATTATTGGATCATCGTGCGGGTGAATATCAAAATAAAGGTTGGTTATATTTTTTTTT
>CATIWF010100076.1:0-14555 GCA_949630135.1 Balakata baccata
TTTGCAGTATAACTTTGAAATGTTATTCATGTTCTTCCCTATCCTTTGAATACACCAGTATGTCGTCAATAAATACTATGACAAATTTATCCAGATATGGTTGAAACACTTTATTCATTAGTGCCATAAATGTAGCTGGAGCATTAGTCAACCAAAATGGCATGACTAAGAATTCATAGTGTCCATGCCTGGTTCGAAAAGCAGTCTTTGGAATATCTACCCCCGCTACCCCTAGTTGATAATAGCCTGACTTCAAGTCAATTTTGGAAAATACTTGGGCTCCCTGTAACTAGTCAAACAAATCATCAATTCTGGGCAATGGGTATTTATTCTTAACTATTAATTTATTCATTTATGTGTAGTCAATACACAATCTCATGGTACTTTATTTAGTTCTGGTGTTAGTCACATATACTAGATATGTCTCACATCCACCTTTGATCATTCTAAATGCCTTTATAACAGATACTAAACATGCAGGTACAAGTTTTCTTCACTAGAAACACAACTCTCAACTGCTCTAGAGACTCTAAAATTACTTCATTAGTGAAACAATTAACTATTGCATGATGTTTAGTTAGCCAGTCCATTCCTAGTATCACATCAAATTCATACAGTGGCAATAGAATTAAATCAGCTTGCAACTTGGCTTGATCGATGGATATTAAACAGTCATGGCATACATTGTTCACAACTACTATTGTTCCTAGTGGAATACTCACATTTATGCCAGTTCCCAAGGGTTCATGCTTTTGATGCAATTTAGATGCCATATGTGATGAAATAAATGAATGCGTGGAACTTGGGTCTATCAATGCATATGTTGGTACATCATAAATAAAAATATTACCAGTGACAACTTCTGGAGCATCAGTCTAGTCATGGCAAAAATTTTGGCCTGTGTGGGAGGTTTGGAACTCTAATCCTCAGATTTGGTTACACCTCTGCCTGTTGCACTAGCCCTACCTTTGCCTCTGCTTTTACCTTGTGCTACATTGGTACTACCCACTTTGGATGCCTCCACTGTGGCCTCTGACATCCCTCTGCCTCTACTAGTCTCTGCCAATCTAGCTCTTGTGGACAGTCTCTAGACATATGATCTAATGACCCACAAAAGTAACATGCTCCTATGAGCATCCTGCATTCCCCTGTATGTTGTCTCCCATAATGAATACAAGTAGGTCTCTACTTTATGTATTGACTCTATCCTTTACCAGAATAAAATGAAATCGTAGCATGACTTCTGGAGCATGGGTATGCACCCCTATTACCAGACTGTGATGGGAAAAATCTACTCCTCTTTCCCTGTCTCCTACTGGACTCTGCAGGAAATTCTCTTATTGCCTTTCTATATTGTTGTTCTGTAGCTTCTTTCATTAATCTTTCAGCCCTAATTGGTGCAACTCTAAGTCTGGTGTAGCTATCAAGATCAGTAGTTGTGATTCTATTCCTGATCTCATATCTGAGGCCCTCTTCAAATTTTCTACATTTGTCTCTTTTAGTAGAGACCATAAAAGTGGCATAGTGAGAGAGTTTATTAAATTGTACCTCATACTTTGCCACAATCATATTTCCTTGCTTTAAATTCAAGAACTCTCTCCTTTTCTCATCTTTATATGCATCTGGCATGTAGTTGTTTTGAAATTCCCTAACAAAATCATCCCAGGTAAGAATACGAGGTTGTACATCACTGCCAGGAACTGTCTCCCACCATTCATATGCATTACCCTGGAGCAAAGACACTATGTAATCAAATTTTTCCTCAAGAATACATTTCATCATATTTAATACCCTTTGTGTTCTCTTAAGCCAGGTCTCATCCTCGGCTGGATTAGTGGTGCCATAAAAATCAACTGCACCCTGTTTCCTTAGCTTGTCATAACGTCTTTCCCTCTGTTTTTCAGGACCCTGTATTTCCTGTTCAAGATTCTTATAGGGTATCTTTGCATGTAAGGATTAGGAGGCATGTACTGGAGCCCTAACTCCTAATGTAGGCTAGTCTCTATGTGGGTAATGAGATGCTTCATGTGAGTGATGTTCGGCCTGCCTCTCTCTCCTTAGTGAATTATGTTCTACCATGGCCCTATAACATATGAAATTATATCACTTGAAATTGTTCAAGACATATGATGCACATGTTATCATGTTCTAATGCATGTTCCCAAAGAACATATCCCTGCTATGACACCAAACTAAAATGTAATACCTTATACATGTGGCTATCACTTATACTTGTATTATATTATCATGTATTGCATAGAATAAGATAGAGTCCTGTTTATAATGAGAGATAATTTAATTTTTTTTAATCATATAACATTATCTCTGTGCAATATTTAACAATTTTTCATAGTATCATAGCCTGACTATAAACATAATATATTACATATGCAGATATACAACCCAAAATATAAATATCATGTTCCTATACATATATGCAATGTAACGAGAGAGATTGGTGAGGCTCGGCCGGTCACCTATGATCTATGTCTTCTATATAGTATGTACCTCCAAAATGAGCTAATTACTCGACTCTTCCTAACAAATGATGCAATTTGATGAGTTACAACTCAATGATAATAATTATCAAAAGCTCTCTAAAGTACCAAGCCAATCACAATTACAAGTAATAATCGTCATTCGTACATATTTTACATGCCATTCTATTTTTCAATATCCTATGAATGTATACTTGGTCAATTGATAGCTAAATACACTTAATGAAACTTAAACAAATTGAAATATGTATTTTAAGGACTACTAACTAGGGTTTGGTATTATGGCAATGTGACCTTTATGTGTTCACTAGCATATAACTTTTTCTATACTAGTCTAATTTATATGATTCTTATTTCTAATTAACGCTAACATGTAGGGCTACAACATATCTAAATTTCATAACAATTGGAAAATTGTGGAATATTTTATGCAATTTATAAATATATTCTATTCTCTGCCCTATTTTAGACCTTAGGCAGTTTTGGAATACCAATTTTGCTTCTTCATATCTTACAACGTGTAAGTCATATTTGTATAAAACTTTGTATAAGCATAGAAATTTAGAATCAAATATTTTTCATATTGACAACTTTCATCCATTCTGCTTCTAAAGTCCTCATATGGTAGGGTAACTGTGACTGGTTAGAAACAGGGCTGGCTTCCAGACCAATCTAATTTTTGAAGGCTATAACTCATAACATACATAACATATTGAGGTGATATTTATGCCAACATTTATCTAAGACATGTACCTATAACTTTTATATTTTGACCATTTACAGATTATGTCTATAAGGAGCTCAAAATTGGCAAACAATTGATTGGACCTACCTAGGACACTAAACGAGCAGCTCAAATATGGAACAGACATGACTCTCTTGCCCATAACTCAACATCCGCCTACCATCTGGTCCTGAAATATTTTTTACAACTAGATGACACATATATCTACAACTTTTATATTTAGTTTCCTGAAATATCGAATCTATCATATAGAAACATAATCAAAACTGTAGATAATTCAGTTAGGTTCCTTAATGGAACCAGTTCTAGTCTAATGCTAATATCTTTCCATAGACACCAAATCATGAAAAACCATTTATATGGACTTAAACCTAAGACATAAAGCTACAAGTTTGGTGTTTTGTATTTCTCAAAAATCAACATTTAACATAAAGAAAATGGGACCCTAAATTTCTGCCATGAAAACAGAAATCAAGTAGCTTACCCAGGGAAAGCAAGTAATTTGGACCTCCTAAATCATATTCTATTAATCATAAATTAAAAATAGTAATTTATGGTGATAACTAACCTTCAGATGGTCCTTTTTCTTAGTTTTGTTACTGGAGAAATTTGAGAGAAAGAAGGAAATGAAGATAGACACTATTTTGGCTGAAAGTTAGAAAGATGCAGCTTTTGGTTTACTTCAACTGACTTTGAGATTTTCCTTTTTTTTTTTACTTTTCTGATAAATTTAAATAATAAATAAATAAATAATGAAATTAATTAATTAATTATTATTATTATTATTATTATTATTATTATTATTATTATTATTATTTTCTCTACATATTTATATGTACTTAGTGCCAAAATACTATCTAGTCAAATTGTCTACTTTAATTAATTTCACTATGCCAAATTTCATTTATTTCAATTTTAATCATTTGTTTAATTAATTTTCAATATCTTGTCATTCTCATATAATTTATAACTTGACACATGCGACTTGCTCTTTTTACGATAAATCGACCCGTAGCAAGTTTACCTCGTGAGCATATTCTAGCTAAAATCCCTATGTATACATGTGTTTCATGTGACTGACATTTATAAAATGAAAATATCAAAATGAAATGCATGTGATAGTGCATGTATGGACAGTCGAGGATATTACAAAAGTTGCATTGCCCTATCCACAATGGAAGGTAAATATGTTACATGTTCAGCAGCAATATAAGAGGTAGTATGGTTGAGAAGGTTCTTGCATCAACTAGAGGTTACAAATCAAGTTGACAAGGCAGTTGAGATTTATTCTAATAGCATAGCAGCATTATAATACTCTAAGTCGGACTAAACATATTGATATCCGATATCACTACATTTGTGACATGGTAAAGCAAGGAAAAGTTACCCTGAAGCATATTTCCACCAAAAATATGGTGGTTGACCCACTAACAAAGGTTATTGCTCGAGATCTTTTTCAAACTGATGCAAGGGCATTATGGCTTTGTAGATTTTGATATGCTAGGGTTGCTTGTTGGACATTTAATTTTGTATTAATAAGGTATTAGTTATTTTATTTTATGATTGTGTTCATAATATTTGATACTTAAGGCATATATTAAAAGTCATAAGGCTTTGATCAATCCACTTACATGGATGATCACCCTGACACCTAGGTGGTGGATACGTTAAGATAAAGGGATTATAAACAATTCTTATGTAATAGGTTTATAATAAGTTATATATCACCTCAATAAAGACTCGGATGAGACTTCATAAAATTGAATATAGATTTTATTCACATATCCATATTAAGCCTATGAAATAACCTGATAAAAATATTTTTAGTAAACTTTTCGAAATGTATATGTAAGTAATATATATAAGAGATCCGTATGATATTTGAGAGTGATGCTCTATTAAGTGGGAGCTACATCGTAATATGTAAATGTGTATTTCATGTATTAAAGTTGACCTATTAAGGAGAGACAAGGTTTACGCCCTCTATGTCGCTGTGTGAGCCTTAAATATTTGACTTTACCCTTAGGACTTAAAAGTATATTATTAAGTTGGAGTTTGGCATAATTTTCTTAGTTATGTCATACAGGTTCATGAAAATTATTTCGATCATATAAGGCATAGCTAGAAAATTATCCAAATAAAAATGAATTAATATTTTTCAAGAAGATGTTTTGAAGTCACACCATGAGTTTATATGATCCATTGCCTGGGCAATTACCTTAGTGAGCAAAGTAATCATGGATACATATTCTTGTATATGAGTTTGGGTTAAGTACTACTTAGTATTTTCTCAAGAGAGGTTGAAAGTACTTAATCAGGTGTGATCAAAACGTTTAGGGCAAAGACGAAATATTCGCTACATTAATTAGGTGATGAATTAATGTAGTAATTCTGATTCTATATATTTTTGTCAGGTCGTATGCTTCACTGTCTTTATAATAATATATGAGTTATGTTAAAAGTAAGTAGTCCCATGTGGACAAGTGGGAGATGTGGAAAAACGTCCTTATTAATTAAGATAAATAAATAATTATATATTAATAATTTGATTTATGGTTAAGGATATTTAGATTTTGGATGAGTTTAAACTCTATTTTAAATATCCTATTAGGAATAGACTTCTCATTATTTATCTCTTATTAAATAGAGATAATACGTATCTCAATTTAGAATTCAGAACATAGAATATAGAGAACGTATTCTGCTACCAAAAACCACTTGTGATCTTAGACAGTGAGAGTGCGGATTATAGAAGAGACTCTTGTAGCATTTTCTATCACCTGACGTATTCCAAGTGTTGAATATTTGATATTTACATATTCAAGATTATAGATCAAAGTTTGGTCCTTCTGCTTCCGCTGTGAGGTAATTCGATTACCTTATATTTATATTTATTTGTATTTTTCCTGCATAAATTATTATATTAAATAATTGTTATATTTTTATTTTTTTAATTTATACATCAAAGAAAAATATATACTTGGAATAAAATAAATTAAACTTTCTGTTAGTAATTTTTATATCATAATAGCAATAACTTAGTTACTTTTACTGTATAAAATATTAATCAGCTACAAACTATTGTTATTAGGTGCACCCAACAATTAAATTAAACGAGACTTACATCTCTAAGGCAAGAAAAGTAGAAAACCATAGAGATCGAAGACCTGATATGATAATCAACTCAATTTTTCATAACAACCGAATCTATCATTATTGCAAGGTTGTTTTACAAAAATGCTTGTAAAAATTTGGAAGTTGTTACATATACGTACTATGCAACTTGGAGATTAAAATGAAAATATGATTAATAGATGACCCTAATAATGAACTATCATGTTTAGTCGAATGAATTAATTCATTCCCCAAATATTTTCCAATTTGCTCAGGAAATTAATGTGAAAATTGAAAGTATCTTAGGAATATCAATCCGCAGGACAATTACACTTTGGAGGCATTTGGTTAATGAAAAAAAAGTGGGAATGATAATCAATTATTCCAATTCTTATTATTAATTTTTGTTTAACAAAAAAAATAGAAGAATCACTCATTCCTCTCTCTATAAAGAATGAATATTTTATTCCTATGGAAATCAAGTCTAACTAAATATAAATTATAATCGTTTTTATTTTTTCAATATACTCTTAGGTCATTTTGGTATACAAAAAGAATAGGAAACAGAATCATATTCTTAAATTATTGATTTAGGATTCCAATATTTCTCTTGGTATGTCTTGTAATAGGAATTGGAATCATATTTTTAAGTTTGATGTTATTTCATAAATAAGAGGAATATCATTCAAAAATTAATTTTCATAATCACTCTTATTTTTAATAGATTATGTTTTACATGCAAATGAACTGGTAATTTTTTTTTTTAACTCTATGCTTCATGTTTCATTATTTTTTTAACTATATATATATATATATATATATATATATATATATATATATATATATGAAAGTTATTTTGTAAATAACTGCCAATACACAGATTGTAAAAAATTCACAGAACGTGAATTATCTCTCTCCAATATCTCCAACAATTCTTTGAATATTGGTAATTCATTCAAGTCTAGAGTATCAAAGAGATGTTTGTACTGTAAAATTAGTCTGGTTCTGGTAATCTAACTTCCCAAAGCATTAAAAATACTAAGGATCACGCTCAACAAGTAAGTTTCCACTGTCAATCTCGTTTTACATTGGTATCAGAGCAAAATCGTGTGTTTTTGTCCTTGAATTGAAGATTGGGATGAATTTTTGTGAAATTAAGAATGAATTTCCATAAAATCCCGAAATCTCTTCAATTTTTATAGGGAAATTTTTTTTGCTTCGTGGTATGTATATGGTATGATTGGAAATCTCTCATCACAAGCTTTCCAATGAGTATTTTTGCATAATTTTTCGATAAGTGGTCGAATTGTTATGAATTTTTGAAATTTAAAATCGAATTAGTGTTCTTATTTTTTTTGGAAATTGACTTTCTGTATAATTTTACTCTTGGATGTGTTGTTTGTTATTCAAACTCTTCTAATATGGTGTTCGATTATGAATTTTATGGTGAAAACCCATATAAAAGTCAGAAAAACACATAAAAATGGCAAAATCGGGTCTGAAGAGAGTACCGAAGACGACGCGTGTATTATACGTACCGGCGTTGGCATGTAAGAGGAGATTATAACCGCTTGAGACACGTGTCAGATAGTGAGTGGAAGACACGTTGAGTTGGCACCAATGTGGCATGTTGATGTGGCTAGATGATGTGTCAGGTCTTGACACGTGGCAACTTTTCATTAGTCCATGTTGTTAGGCTTATTGACGTGGCGTGTACATATGTCACTACCACGTTTCATATGGTTGACACATGGCGCTTTATGGTAGGTCCACATGTCGATGACATAGCTTATCAGCTGACATGGCAGTCAACGACGTGTGGTAGTGCGTGGCGGTGTGTGAAGGATCTCTGGTGTTTCGTAGAAGCATCCACCTATCCGGAGCATGAGAGCACATGCAATGTCCATTTTTAGTGAAATTGTTTTAAATTGCTTAAAATTTAATTCCTAATTAATGGGCATTTTTTGAAAATTTTTAGAACACATTTTGAAGTGTTTTTGGATTAAAAAGTATGAAAAATGTAAAATTGTGTACTTTAAAATTAATTATATATACTTGCATGGATATTAGTAATAAATAAATATGTCATGAGATGATTAGTAGTTGCATTGTATTTTTGCTCCTAATATGTGATATATATATATATATATATATATATATATATATTATCTTTAATGTTTAAAACAATGAGCATGTTAAATTGTTTTATTGTATCAAATTGTATACATGTGATATTGTGGAAAATATTAGGTTGGTAGATTAATGAGTCTCATATAATATGATGATTGGCGCATGTTTAAATTAAACAATGATAATTAAACTATGTCAGTGGGAATTGATTGGACTGTATAACAGTACTTTTGTTTCTGCTACATGTTTTAGGTTATTATTGATTAATTTAAAATATTGTGACATGAAATAATTTTTGTAGTAAGAATTGTGCTAATTATGTTGTGATCATTGTTCTAAATAGTTGGTATGGCTATTATGAAAAGCATAACTGCTGACTTAAACTAGGGAGATAAGCTAAATGAAAATGATTATGATATTTGGCATCACAAAATTCAATATCCCCTAAAAGAGCAAGAAATGCTAGAAACTATCACACCACTAATGGTTGAGCATGAGCAGGGAAGTATTGCTCAATATAGGAGAGATATGGAGGCATATCAAGCCTATAAGTGTAAGGAAAGAGTTGGTAGCATACTAATATTGAGCAGCATATAAAATGACTTGATGCTAGGCTTTGAGAAGTAGTGCTTAGCCTAAGTAGTTTGGAATGCAGTTAAGGTCCAAATTAGTTGAACCTCAACCACTAGGTTGTGTTAGTTGACTCTAAAAATTGATGCCTACAAGAAAAATCATAATCACATAATAAGGCAGCACCTAATTGTCATATCCAATATGATGAGTGAATTGAAGACTGCTAGCCATGAGTTGATTGATGAGCAACAGGTCCAAGCTGTAATACGCTCTCTTCTGAATGCCTGAGAACACATATTTGTCAACCTTACCTAAAATGACTATCATAACGTTTGATGATATTGGTCGGCATTGGAGCTTGAGGAGGATCGCCTTCTCGCTGATAAGCTAGAAGGGTAAAGGCAATAGGAAAGGCAAGGGAGGCAATGAAGCCAATTTTAGCAGAAACAGATGCAAGCGCAATAGTTATGGTAACAAGAAAGACAAAAATATGAATTGCTTCAATTATGAGAAGCCTGGTCACTTTACTGGTGATTGTATTGAGCTAAATGTATTGTATGACCAAATTTATCCCTCTGACTTATATGTTAGTAATTGTTTGAACTGGCTGAAACTTTTCTTTATTGGACAAACCACATATCGAGGGACCGATATTCCTTTATGGAATTTCATCGGATTCCAAAAGGGATTCAAGCTGATGTTGCGGGGAGGCCGCACTCTTAATCTCCATGGTGAGTTTTTATACTGTTGAAATTCGACGAAATTTAATGATTGTTAATATTTTTTTCCTGGGACTTGGTTTCAAAATTGTATTTGATAATGGTTGTGTGTAATCATTTATTGATGATATTTATTATGGTTTTGGATATTTGTTAATTGATTCTTATAGTGTTGAACACTATTTTATGGATTTATGTAAATAGGTGTTTGTTGTTGGTATTTCCAGTAATATTTTATTGAATGATAATATTAGGTGGCATGTTAGATTATGACACATTGGATAAGGTTGCTCAAAAAGATTAGCAAAGGTTGATATTTTATATTCTATTTGAGTATATAGATTTGCCTATTTATGAGCATTGCCTAGCTGGAAAAACAATAAAATTATCATTTAATAAAGTACATAGAGCCACATTTCCTTTCTAACTTATCCATTCTAACATTTGTGACCCAATGTATGTGTAAGCAAGAAATGACATACTATTTCATCACATTTGTAGATGATTTTAATGGATACGGTCACATTTTATTTATCTCCCATAAGTCTGAAGCATTGAACTACTTCATATGCTATAGTAGATTGGTTGAGAATCAATTAAATGTAAATATTAAAGCATTAAGGACCGATCAAAGACGTGAATATCTATTCGACTAGTTTCAAATTTATTGTGATGATAAGGGTATAGCTAGATAGCTAACTATTCCTTTGACTCCGCAAAGCAAAAGCTTAACAGAAAAGAGGAATAAAACCTTATTGGATATGGTTAGGTCAATGATGGCGCAAACTAATTTGCATATTTCTTTAGAGGAAATACGCTACTAACTACAGTTTACATACTTAATCGTGTGCCATTAAAATATGTTCCTTCCACCCCATAAGATTTATGAAAAGGCGAAAAGTCTGACTTAAGTAATATGATCTTATGGGGATGCGCTACTTATATCCATGACATTTCTTATGAAAATGGAAAACTTGATCCGAGGGGAAAGAAATGTATCTTTATAAGATATAAAGATACTTAAAATTCTTAAATGGGTAATTTTTTTTTTTGGAAAAATACAAAACGGAAGGGTAACAAAAACTGAGTCACGAGATGTCATTTTTCTTTAAAGAGGACTTTCCTGAAAAAGGCGAGATAAATGGAAGATCCCAATCTAGTGGGAGTGCAAGAATAGGTTGCATTAGCTCTAATAGAGCAAGATGATATAGAATATCGTGCTCTTCCTAAAGCAAGTGGGAGTAAAGGTTGTCTGATTGTGTTTCTATGGAGCAATATTAGTGTGAACAATCTCAACCTCGATGTATAACCGTAAAAGAATTCTTTATCATTAATATTGAGATTGAGGGAGAAATTTTTATGATTACTCCAGATAATTAAGAGGCCAATATAGTAAAATAGACTCTTTCTAGTCATAAAGCTAAGGAATGGATTAAAGCTATGAAAAAGGAAATGGATTCGATAAAATCTGAGTCTGGAATTTGGTTGATTTACCGTCAAGTCGTAAGACCATTGCAAATAAGTGGTTTCTTAAAAAAAAAATTAAACGTAAGGCAGAAGGGACAGTTAAAAGATATAAAGCTCGATTAGTAGCCAAAGGCTACACACAGTAAGAGGGAATTGACTATGAAGATACATTCTCACCTGTTGTCAGGTTTGCATCAGTTCGCCTTATTCTGGCTATTGTAGCATGGATGGACTTAGAAATATACCAAATGGATGTTAGGACTATTTTTTTCGAAAATGAAGAACTAGATGAAGAGATCTATAAGGATTAACGTTTAAGGTTTGAGCTAAAAGGGTAAGAGCGCAAAGTTTGCTGACTCAAATATCAATTTATGGTCTTAAGCAAGCATTAAGATAATGAAACCTCAAATTTCATCAAGCCACCATTATGCGCATATTAAATGTTCAAACAGTGGCTTCATAATTTTGTCCTTGTATGTCGATGGTATATTGATAATTGAAAATGATAAGAAGTTAATAGATGTTACCAAGAAATGGTTATCATTGAACTTTGAATCGAAAGACACGAGTGAGGCTAGCTAATGTGCTTGGTGTTAAGATCCTTAAGGATCGCTCGAAAAGACTACTGGATTTATCTCAGGAGACTCGCATTAAGAAAGTGTTGGAGCATTACCATATGCATGATTGCAAGCTGGTGGATACCCCAAAAGAATATAAGCCTTAAATCTTGATACGTGTCCTAAGACATCTAATGAAAATGAACTAAAGTCCAAAGTATAGTTTCCTTAACGCTGTTGGTAGTTTGATGTATGTAGTGTGTGCACGCATTTAGACATTTGCTACGCCTCTAGGCTATTGAGTAAATCTCAATCTAATCCAGGTCTAAAATACTCAATAGCAATCAAAAGGATATTGAGATATCTGAAAGGAACTTCAGATTATGTTCTGTGGTACCGAAGGAATGATTTGAGCTAAGTTAGTAATACAGATGCTGATTAGGGAAGCGATCTTAATCAGTGCAAATCCTGAATATGGATTTCATTTATATAATTACCCTATATGACTTTTGACTATATCATGACATGATGGATTAATGTTGGCTATCTTAGGATGTATCCTATAGTTATGGGATGATTCGACTTAATGGAATACTCTTAGAAAAGCGAGTTAATTCAAATTTGATTCGTATGAGAGCAAAAGAAAGAGTATTTTTACTTATACACTTGTTGCTTATATTCACTGATCGGGATTATTTCGCTTGATAAAGCCGAAATAACTTAGAGTACAAAGTAATTGAAAGAATGATATGAGTATGGATTCTTGAGGGATTGAATGATATTTTGAGAAAAATACTTGGAGGTAAACAAGCATATTGTCAAGAGTAATTACATCATTGGGTTGATATCTCATTTATGGCCTATGGTTAGGTTTGTATTTGAGCTCCCACTATTTGTATTTGGATTAATGTCAGCTATCTTAGGATGTATCCTATAGTCATGGGATGATTCGATTTAATGGAATACTCTCAGAAAAGTGAGTTAATTCAGATATGATTCGTATGAGGGCGACATAAAGAGTATTTTTTCTTATACATTCGTTGTCTGTATTCACTGATCGAGATTATTTCGCTTGATAAAACTAAAATAATTTAGAATACAAAGTAATTAAAAGAGTGATCTGAGTATGGATTTTTAAGGGATTGAATGACATTTGATCATGTATATTGAGAAAAATACTTGGGGTAAACAAGCACATTGTCAAGAGTAATTACATCATTGGGTTGATGTTTCTTTTATGGCCTATGGTTAGGTTTGTATTTGAGCTCCCACTATTTGTGTGCTTCAGGTTGCACAATCAATTCGCCTGTATGAATGATTCTCTATCTAAGTTTGAATTGTTGGGATAAGCCAAGTCCACTACGAGCAAATAGGAAATGTTGGGTTTTATGGATTTGGGCCGCTTATATGGACTTGACTCAGTCCAAAACCCATATATATATATATATATATATATATATATATATATATGGAAGTTATTTTGTAAACAATTGCTAGTACACAGATTGTAAAAAATTCACAAAACGTGAATTTTCTCTCCCTCCAATCTCTCTAACAATTCTCTTAATACTGGTAATTCATTCAAGTCCAGAGTATCAAAGAGGTATTCGTACTATGAAATTAGTCTGGTTCTAATAATCTAACTTCCTGAAACATTGAAAACACTAAAAATCACGCTCAACAAGTAAGTTTCCACTGTTAATATCGTTTTACATATTATTTAAATTTTATAATAATTATAATAAAACACTACTAGTAATAATTTTTAAAATTATTTATTTTACACACCAATAGAATATTAATATTGATTCATATATTGTTGTAAAAAAGTCAGTAAATAAATGATGGTAGTAATATAACTTTGAAATTTGATTAGATGAATTAAGAGGGATGGAACCATAAAAAATATTTTGCGTCAATTTTTGCTGATCTTAGAATAAATCATCAAATAAAAAAATAACTTACTATTCTTCTACCTACTTGACTAATATGGAAATATAATGTTGAGCCATTCTTAATAAATTTAAGAATAAAAAAATTAGATTTCAAGTTTTGTTGATTCAAGAATGAAAAAAATTTATACTTTCTATTATCTCGTACCTTGTAACAATGCAGTGCAATATATTATTTTTATTTGAAAAATATAAAAACTTAAATAAAAAATTGTTGAGTATAAATCAATTAAATGGAGATATAAAAAATAATTCAAAAGTTAATTGTTTTGTAAAAATAATTAGTGCAATATACTTTGGAACACGAAAAAAAGAAGAAAATAGACTATTTTATTTAGGATAGGTGGAATGTTCATGTAATTGGAAAAGAAATTTAAAATTATTTGAATTGAGGAATATAAATTTTGTTAACTTTTTTATTTAATTTTAATTCGTGATTTTATTGTTTACAAAATGAATTTGACGTATAAAATTAAAAATTATCAACATATTTTTATAACTGTTGAAATGAAGAAAGATTAAATAAATTTACAATTTTAATATATATAAAATAAAAAATTTGGTAATTTGTATAATTATTTATTCTTTTTATTTTTTTAATATTTCATATCACAAATTTAATTTTTTTTAGAAAAATTGTTTCATAACATTTATGTAATACCTTATACATGTGGATATCACTTATACTCATATCATGTTATCGTATATTGCATAGAATAGGACATAGTCCTGTTTACAATGAGGGATAATTTTTTTTTTTAGATCATATAATATTATCACTTTGCAACATTTGACAGCTA
>CATIWF010100084.1:0-40052 GCA_949630135.1 Balakata baccata
AGTCAGTGGTTTGACTAGGAACCTTTCCATAGACAACAATATGTGCAAATCGTCCTTTCACCATCCTATACCCCACTCGGTTCAGAGCATGGACTATGTGTTAGCTCCCGCTAGACTCACTACGTCACATCTAGCCCAAGTAATTTTAGATCTTATCCTTGGGACTCATTACTCTATTAGACATGTCACTGAAGATCATTTTCAGGACATTTCCACTCTAGCCAGAGATTCCCGAGTAATGATCTCGAAAAGAAGCCGTGGGTATACTCTCCCTCTATCAAAAGCGGTGAATCCTCTGTTGGCTACCTAATTACCTTTGAATACCTCAAGCTATTCCCAATCACCATCCTATGAGCGACCTCTATAAGGCAACAAGGAATGGAGTCAAAGCACAGAATCAGTATCCAAGATATCCTTGAGTACCTCAAGTCTAAGGATACATGCACCATTGCTATGATGAGACAATTATTGACATTTGAATAGATAATCCATATGATTATCTCATAGCAGGTCATCCATGTACTTGACTACTCTTAGCAAGCATCCACATGTTAATGTTGAGCATCTCATGCTCACAGCTTATGAGATCTACTGCTTGATCTAATCAAGGAATACAACATATGCTAGTCTATTCGGATCAACAATGTCCCGTCTTGTTAATCCTATGACTAGGGACAATTTAGATATAAATATAATTACACATGATAGGAATCTCATTATCATGATCCCATCATGATTTCCTTCATGCTATCTTTCATATCATGGACTTTCATTTAGACAAGCACAATAAGTCTCACACTAATTCCACACACAAACAACAACTCTATTCTAAAAATATGAAAATGAAACAGCTAATGAATCCTACTGTTCTCAAAATGATGAATTGAATATATATAATATATTTATATGATATTGTTAAGTAGTTCATCTATTCTATTCTAACTATTGTTAAAGATAGTATCACAAAGATTAAGAATCTACTTAATAGGCATAACTATAGGTATAAAATGACTATATTACCATCTTTTTTAAAAGACTAAAAGTAGTAATGAATTATAATTACTCCAATAAAACTCATTTCTTCAAAACTGAGACACAAATAAAGTTAGAAAAAAAGTGTTTACTTTTTATTAGTAATTTAAAATGTCATATGGAGTAGAATAATTATATTTCCTTAAATGACAGTTAGAGTGTAATACAAGGAGTAGAATATATGATTAGTTACCATAAGCAGAGAGAGATTTGCAATGATACTCGTAAGCATAACTTTTATTGCAACTTATGGGTAGAAGACAAGACCTCATAATGATGCACTTAATAAGGAAGTCAAATGACATGCATCTGCTACGGTTTATGAATCTACAATATCACTATTTATATTGTTGAACTTGAGATATATGGACTAGATTCTAGGTTTTCATACTATACCTTTGATTTGTTCATTTCTTTCATATTTTCTCTATGTGGGATTATTCTTGTGGAAAATCTTCTTTTTTTTTTTTATTCCCATTAAAAGATAAATTTTTTTTATTATTGGAATAGTGAATTTATAGGCATTAATTGCAACTCTAATTTCTATTAAAAAATGGTTCTTAATTAGTGGAAGTTTAACACATTTATTGTGGTTGCAAAATGGGTTGCTATTTAGTGGACATAACTTGCAATCGCTAAATATAGTCTCTATTTAGTTTTTTTTTTTTTTGCAGTGGCAATCCATGATCTCTAGACCTTCCAATGAATTTAAAAAAAAAAAAAGAGAGAGAGAATATTTTATAAATTACCATGTTTTAAGTTTTATTTTCAAAAATATCTTCATTTTTTTCTTTCATTTTTACCAAAATTGTTTTTATTTTTACCAAAATACAATTTACTCTCTCTACAACTCTACCGGATTCAACTCCAAGTCTATCTCTTGATGTCGTCGCTAATGTGGTCATTGATTTGGTATCTCTTCCTTCTCCTGTACCTACAACTTGATCTTCTTTGTTGGTGTTGATAGATTCACCTATCTCTTCACCTCCATCAAATCTACTTTCTACCAGTGCATCTCCCTTACCAGCTCACTAAGGGATCTTTCAATTGGGATTATTAATCCTTATGATATATAATGGCCCAAAAAATGAACTTTTGTTTGAAAAAAATGACATTTTTTATTTAGAAACTACTAAACTTTTTTCTTTGCAACATAAAAAAAGGTTTTGAGGTGTCTAAAGTGTTTATCCAAAGAAGCTGAGAATATTAAAATATCATCAATATAAACAATACAAAATATGGAATATTCATTGAAGATGTCATTCGTAATTCTTTGAAATTCTGAAGGGCTATTTTTTAAACCAAATAGCATTATATTCCATTTACATTGTCCAAAGGGGACTATAAAAGCGGTTTTATAGCGATGATTTTTTTAAATTTGAATTTGCCACAAACCTGACTTCATATCAAATTTTAAGAAAATCGAAGCAGAATGAAGCTTTTGTAATAAATCTTTTTTGTTGAGAATTGGGTATCTGATCCATTTTAAAGCATAATTTAAAGGCTTATAATTAATAACAAGTCTACGGGTATATGTTTCTATTTCGGAATTTTTGTTGATATAAAAGGCAGCATAACTCCAGGGAAGCCTAGAATTAGAAATCAATCCTTTTTGTTCTAGATCATGAATTTTTGTTCTACATTGCTCCTCTAATTCAGCATTCATCTGAATAGACCAACCCTTTATCGGAATCAGTCTTTCATCAAAATTTTTTTCATAAGGAAGATCAATGATATATTTTTCTATTCCCAAAAGGCATTTGGAAAATCTTAACAAATTTCTTTTTCAAAAAGACTTTGTAATTTTGAAATTTTTTCTTTAATCTCAAGAGTTGGCAATTGGTTTTTCTAAACGTTTGAATAAAGCAATTTTTTTATGATTATCAAGATGAAAACTTTTTCCTTTAATTAAAACACTAATAGTATTTTCATGGATGGAATATGCCTTGACTAGATTCAAACTTCTAGTTTTTGGTTTTTCAATAAATTGAAAGTTTAATTTTTTAGAATTGTATTTAAAAGAAATTGAATTTTCACTAACTTTAAAAGGAGTAATTAAATTAATAAAAGGTGTTTCAAAAATTACAATATGATGTATATCATCAACTAAAACGAAAGAAGTTGTGAGGAAAATATCATAATTTAAAATTGAAGCCTCAGTTTTAGAAATTATTTTTAACTTAGAATTATTTGAAGCCAAAAGTTTGGCACGAGTATTTTCACGAAATTTTGTTGGTATTCAACCAGTTTTAAGATAATTTAAATCAGCTCTAGTATCAAACAATGTAATGGTATCAATTTTGAAATCTTTTGAAACAAGAAGTGTAATTTTAATAAAATATTTGCTCGAAGTAATTTCTTTTAAAACAAAAAGAAAATCTTTAGGAATTTTTTCAAGAGACTCAATTTTCTGAACATCATTATCTTCTTTATTAGAAGTATTATCCAAATCAGAATCCTCCTGCAGAAAATTGGAAAGAAGTAATTGCAGAGTTTGGGAATCACTCTTTTGTTTGTCTTTTACCTCTTTCTGTTCTAATTTTACTTCCTTAACTTCCTTTTGAATGTCATGAATAGAGACAGATTTATTTTTAATTTTCTTACCTTTATCAAGGATATGGGTAAGATCGTAGATATTTTTAGATGTGTTAGGAAGAATAGAAGGTTATTCTACCATACTTTGAATAAGGGAACTTAGGAGTTTATCTAAATATTCTTTTTGAATTTGGGTATCATTTATATATTTGACAACATCTAAAAGGAATTTGTGTTCTTTAGTAAGAACATTTATTTGTTTTACTGGTTCACTATGAAGGATTTTGATCATGTATCACATACATATAACGCAGTAGAAAATAAAAATTTTTAAAACCCAAATCAAAGGATTATATATGTGCCAATTAAAACTAATTTAAGCAAAGAAAATTAAGAATTTATACTTTTATAATTTCTTGATTTTTCTTCAACTTCTCACCTTATTGGGTTGTAGCAAACCACAACAATCCAATCTTTGATTGTCTCTAACAATATCCACTAGAAGAAGAAAGAATGAAACCACGAGGGAGATGGCTTGAACATACCTTAAAGTGCTAGCAATGGTGTATATTCATATGAGAGGAAAATTAAACTCTTTAATTTTTTTTGTTGTCTCCAAAAATTTTTCTTCTCCCAAAAATTTTTTCTTATCGATTTTCTATCTTTTAGGGTCTTTTAGATCCAAAAGAATATCAGAAAACTAGATCTAAAATGAAACGAGAAGAATTTGAAAAGGCATGATCCAAAAATTGGCCAATTTAAAGGCAATCAATCAGCAGGCCTGCAAGGTCAGCGGGCCCGCGCAGGCCTGTAACGGCCTGTCAACTCCTCCGAGCAATTTTCTCCCACGATCTTATCACAAACCTACTCGAAATAATTCTCTCATATTTTGGATCCCATCCAAAACCATTTTACTCATTTTTTACATCTCCAAAGCGTGTGACCAATTAGGTTCTCGGTTATGTTGGCCACTTAAAATTATCAAATAATTTATGCAAGTTATGAGCAGTATCTAGCAACACATCATGTTTCCCAATTGACTCGAAAGTCAGTGGTTTGACTACGAACCTTACCATAGACAATAATATGTGCAATTTGTCCTTTCATCAATACCCCACTCAGTTCAGAGCATGGACTATGTGTCAGCTCCTGCTAGACTGACTACATCACACCTAGCCCAAGTGATGTTAGATCTTGTCCTTGGGACTCATTAATCTATTAGACATGTCACTGAAGACCATCTTCAGGAAATTTCCACTATGGCTAGAGATTCCCGAGTAATGATCCCGATAAGAGGCCGTGGGTATACTCTCCCTCTATCAGGAGTGGTAAATCCTCTGTTAGCTACCCAATTACCTTCGAATACCTCAAGCTATATCCAATCACCATACTTTGAGAGACCTCTATGAGGCAACAAGGAATGGAGTCAAAGTACAGAATCAGTATCCAAGATATCCTTGAGTACCTCAAGTCTAAGGATACATGCAGGATTGCTATGATGAAACTATCATTGACATTTGAATAGATAATCCATATGATTGTCTCATAGCAGGTCATCCAATGTACTTGACTACTCTTATCAAGCATCCACATGTTAATATTGAACAACTCATGCTTACAGCTTATGAGATCTAATGCTTGATCTAATCAAGGAATATAACATGTGCTAGTCTATCCGGATCAATAATGTCCCGTCTTGTTGATCCTATGACTAGGGATAATTTAGATACTAACATAATTACACATAATAGGAATCTTATTATCATGATCCCATCATGATTTTCTTCATGTCATGTTTCATATCATGGACTTTCATTAATCAACTTAAGATCTATATCAATTCATATACAAATGAATACAAATATAATGAAAGAATGCCTTTATGAATGTGTACACTAAGTGTCTGAGGTGATTGCCTTTTGGGCATATCCCTAACAGTTACGTGTTGGTTTTTCATATTAGGAGCAAGTCGCACGTGTCAAGTCAAAAATTAAATAAGAGTGATAATGTATTAGGAATTAAATGGCATAAAATGATTAAATCAAAATAAATAGAATTTAACATAGTTGATTAAATAGTATTTTTGGCATTGACTAGGTACATGTAAAATGTAGAAGAAATAATAATAATAATAATAATAATAATAATAATAATAATAAAAGGGACAGCTTAGGTTGGTTTTGGACCATTATAAGGCTGCTGCCTTATCTCTATTCCAGATATACTTCCTCCTTCTTCTTTCATTTCTTCTTCAATTTTTCTCTCAAACTCTACCCATATTTAGATCTTCTGATCACCGGGATTTCATGTATCCTTCTTGTCTTACTATTTTTTTTAATTATGGATTGCAAAATTATGGTCTTTTACATCCAAGTACTATAACTAGATTTTAGAATTTTGTTTGTGTACTAGAATATTGAGGCTTTGTTTCCTTCATCTTAAAGACTAATTTTGGAGAAACACAAAACATCAAACTTGTAGATGATTGTCTTAGATTTATGGTTATAGAAAAACTTTTTTAGAATTTGGTTTATATAAAAAGATATTGACATCGGACTAGAACTGGTTTGATTGTGGAACCTAGCTAAATCACTTGTAGTTTTGATTATTTTTCTGTATGATAGATTTGGTAATTGAGGAAACTCAAAATATGAAAGTTATAGATATCTGTGTTATCTATTTTATAGCAAATTTCAAGACCATATCATAGGTAGATGTTGAGTCATGGTCAAGAGAGTCATGTATGTTCCATATTTGAGCTGCCTGCTTAGTGCCATGTGCAGGTTCAGTTAGCCTTTTTCGCCCATTTTGAGCTCCTTGTAGACATAATATGTAAATTGTCAAAGCATAAAAGTTATAGGTATATGTATTAGATAAATTTTGCATAAAGTCCACCTTATTATGTTATGTATGCTGTGATTTATGGCCTTCACAAGTCAGACTGGTCCGAATGCCAATCATGTTCTTGACCAATCACAAGTACTATACCATATGAGGGCTTTAGAGGTAGAATGGATGAAAGTTGTCAGCTGTTCCATTCTAACATATATAAGTGTACACAAAGTTTCATAAAAATATGACTTACATGTGAGATATAAAGAAGCAAATTTAATGTCACAAAACTACCTAAGGGTAGAAACAGGGCAGAAAATAGAACATGAATGTATATGGCACCAAAAATTACACAATAGTCCAATTTCTCTAAAATTTAGATATGTTATATCCTATATGTTAGCTTTAATTAGAAATAATAACCATAAAAATTGGACTAGTGTAGAAAAAGTTATAAGCTTCTAAACAAATAAAGGTCACAATGCCATAATACTAAACCCTAGTTAGTGGTCCATATTATGCATATTTCAATTTGTTAAAGTTTCACTAAGTTTATTTAGCTACCATTTGACCAAGTATTCATTTGATTAGGCACACAACAGATTGGAGACCCCTAAGAAAGTGAGAGATAATAAATTAAAGGTTGGAAACTAAACATAAGGTGAGTTTAATTATCTAATGATTTCTTTAGTACGTATGATTATTACGTGGTACGTGTAATGTGATTTGATTTGCTTTATTTGAATTACATAATTGCTATGATATGGCCAATGGGACTGTGTTGAATGTAAAGTACATGTTTGTATTACATGTATAGGTTTTCTTTATATACGGCAAATATTGACTGAAATGTATAATGATTGATGTAAAAGCAATGATTGTTGCAAATGCATATGCATATGGACTTAAAAGGCATTGTGACTAGCTAAATGGCATTGTAAAGCAAAAGAAGAGGCATATGGCCCAAACAAGTGTTCAAAAGTAAAAGAAAAGGCTTGCGGCCTAAAAAAGTACAAATGTTACAAATAATCAAGCTAGGTAGCAAATGCAAATGTTCACATAGAAACTCGGTATACATGTATGCAGTGACATTTGTCACACATGAATGCTAATAGTATCTTTAATCTAATTATAAAATTGAAAAGAAAAAAAAATGAAAGAGAAAGTGGCCATTCTCGTTATCTTCAGAAAAGGAAGACCATCTACATCAATGCGGCAGCCACTCTTAGAACTTGCATTTTCAATTTCTTTCATCTATTTGGTTTCCATTTTTATGATCCCTTTCATTCTCTAATCTCTACGATGTATCATGTATATTAATTGATTAGTAGGCTAAACAAAACACGACTTTTAGGTATTCCAACATCCCATGGCCACACCGGTTGATCAAAATGAAAGGAAAAGAAAAGGAAAAAGAACAAATCATAATTAGGCTTTGTATTTGAATATATAAACACATCTTCTCGCAACTGCAGAGATGAAAGAAGTTGTCGCCATAGTTTCTCACTTTCACATAGATAGATACTGTGTAGTGTACGATTAATAACTCACATGATGAGATTCAATGGATGATTCAGTTGCAGTGTGAAGCTCTGGTTGAAAATTTTTATGTGAGGGCATTGGTCTGTGGGGATTTGAAGCTCTGGTTGAAAAGTTTAACGTAAGGCCATTGGAATGTGGTGGATTTGGGCAAAAACAAAAGTGGCTATAGTAAAGATAAAAACACGAGAAGAGATGTGAGGAAAAAAAAAAAAGATAAGAGGGATTTAAAGAAAATTTCTTAAAAATGAAGAATCTAGTGTCATTTCCTCAAACCTAGATATTTATCTTCAGCTAGTCAATAAATAATTGTGAAAATTAGAAGTTTATTGGTGTATCATACCAGCTTAGTGTTAGTTGCTAGACTGAAATTCTTAAAAAATTATTTGCATGTTCAAAATATTTATAATAAATATGTACAAATTGTAAGACTTATCGTTCGGACTGTAACCGAAACTAAAAATATTAACAAACTACAAAATCTGAATTGAAATGATGGTGTTTGGCTGGATTTATATACAGCTTTCAACGGTAAGCATGCGAAAAACCTAGTGCAACCAGAAAACATGGCTTGAAATCTCCTGAAGATTTGAAAGAGTAAAACCAAAGTTGTAAAAACCGGCCCGGTCAATAAACCAGAAAAATCAGAGTCACGGGTTTAAGATCGAACAGGAGTTGAACTGGGATCGAAACGGGCTACGTAGTATTTGCATAAAATATAACATATCTCATATATAATAAAACATAATATATCTCATACATAATAAAACATAATATATCTCATACATAATAAAAATAGATAACAAGTTATTAGATATTGTTTCTAGTATACAATAAATATAATATATCTAATATTCTCTTTTTTATTTTTTTTAAAAATTATATTTCACATATTTATATAACTAAACATTTAATTAATTATTAAATGTAAATGTAATTTATTACTTGATCAGCCAAAATTTTCAAATTGTAAAATAAAAGCAATATAAAAATGAAGAAAAAAATATAAAAATGAGTAAATATTCCTGTATAGAAAAAAGTAATAATAAAGATAATATAATATTTTATAAATGAGAGTTAATTGTTTGAAAATATATTTATTTTGACTAATTTGATTAGTTTACAACTAACTCGTTTAGTTTTAAAGTCAATTTTTTAGTTGAACCGGTTGAATTAGCTAGATTGGACCAAATTTAATAATTAATATTTTTTTGTAAAAAATTAAAAACCCAGAAAAACCGGTCAAACCCAGCCAGTTTCCAATTTTTCCGGTTGAACTGACCGTATCACCGGTTTTTCCACCGGGTGGATTATTTTTAAGTTTTGGGGTAAAAACTGCCTGATATAAGAGCCAGTTCTCAATTTTTCCGGTTAAAACAGCCGATCCAGACTGGTTTTTACAACCATGAGTAAAACAATTGTACTGCCAAGAAACATTAAACTAAATTGAACATAAAAGTTAATCTGACACACGTCCCTCTGACTCAACGCATGCATTACATGTGATATAAAACGCAATTCATCAATCTGTTTACTGTTTTGTTGATTCTAAAATGTTAGCCTGCAGGGAGATCCAAATCATACATCTGATATGTGAATTACGTGATAACATATCTTTTTTCTATTTCCATGTAGAACCACCAAGACGAATGACTTCTTCGCTACTATTAACCCGTCTAGGAACCCTTTCTAGGTCATTATTCCCTTTCTTATCACTCAAGTCACCATATAGATCCTTGAGCTTTGCCAGATTGCTAGATGCAGATGTCTTCTCCTTACCCCCACCCCTATATGGACTCACACGGCGATCAAATGGTCCAGCACCAGCTTGCACACTTCGACTTCTACTCCTGCTTCGGCTATGACTCCTACTATGACTGCGGCTTCTACGAGAGCTTCTTTCTCTGTAGTGCCTAATTCCATCAAGGCTGCTCCTTTCATAGTCCTTTCTGCTGTCTCTCTCAGAATACCTGGATCTCCTATCATAGTCACTCACTTGGTCTCTGTGTCTCTCCCTGTCCCAGTCTCTTTCCCTTTCTCTATCTCTGTCCCTGTCTCGGCCCCAGTCCCTTTCTCTTTCCCAGTCTCTATCTCTGTTCCTGTTCCTGTCCCTGTCTGAATATTCTTTATCAGAATATTCACGACTCTGGCTTCGACGACTGCTAGGAGATCTTCGATCATCGCTATTTCTATCATAAGAGGGCGGCAGTATTGTACGACGAACAGGCGACGAGTCCCTGGTTGATGCACGATGGGGAGCACGCTGACCAAAAGAGACTGAAAGTGCAGCCTTCACTGAAGGCGGCCGACGTGCAGTGTCATCAGATCCATGACGGATTGAGTCCCCTGTAGCACCAGAAGGTTTGGTGGAGAGTTTCAACTTCTCAAGATTAGAGACAATCTGTCGCATCACAGGAACAGGAACGCGGGGAAAAAGGGTATCGAAGTAGTACTGTAGAGCAAACATAAGCTATTAAATTACTTTTCATAAATAAAGATAATAAAATATGAAAATAGTATAGAACTTTACTAATTGATTGCAACAAACCTGTCCAAGAAGCAAATCACGCACATATAATCCCATTGTAGTCTTTCGTCCATTAGAACCCGGAGAGAATTCCTGAAATACGGTATCATGATTTGAACAGATTAAACAAAGAAAGAAACTTTAGGAGTTCTTAAACATTCCAAATTTGTACAATTAAGTTCCGTGCAAGTTTTGCCCAGATTAGCTATTCACAATCAAGCACTTAATCTGTAATGCTTGCCAACCAAAAGAACATAACATTAAGGGAAAATTACTATTTATCCCCTACAGTTTGACATAATACACTAGTACTCTTCTAAGATTTAAAAATTTTGCTATTTTCCCTCTCTGTTTTATCTTCGTTAAACAATGTAGTCCTTCTATTAAATTTTATAACAATTATCATCAAGAAGAATATTCTCTTTTCCTCAGCCAAACCTCAAACAATACTAGCACAATAGATTAAATTTTAGAGAGTAAAATATTAATTTTTTTTAATCATTATACCATAATCTAACGTCTTTCTAATAGAAAACCCCACTGTTTTATCATATTATACTAATACATAATGTTCCCTTAACATTAACTGGATGGTAGCAAGTTAAGAACAGCATAAAAATAAGATGACTAGATCTAATGGGCAAGTTAGGGCATCAGAAATGGATTTGTTATATTGATCAATTCAGTAAGAGAGCAAATGCAATTTTAAAATTAAATGGCACTGAAGAATTGACATTAAAGAACTCTTAAAGTGAACACATAATGTTAATCAGGTTCAGCCATAAAAACACAAGTATAATAGAGGTCAACCAGATCCAATTAGTACTCTTTCAGAACTGTTACAAGTACAGCCACTACAGACGTGTATATCTTCTCACTAGTGCATCAACCACAGGGTACACTCACAACAACCATTCTGTGGGAAGATTATGCAACCCAGCAAGAATTCATCACCATATCAGCCCAAAAATTGATTAGGAAAGTAAATAGAGCATCAACACTCGTCTCCTGTAAGTCCTATGAATTGAAGAACCATTTACAATTATCATTCAAAATTAGTCAGGAACAATTTTACTTCATTTTTTAATTTTGATATCTGAGTTAGATCTATAAATTTTTTCAAACTATTTAAGGATATGATAGGAGATAGACTTCTTTCTTAGAAGCCTCTCCTCCACTCTAGTGCAACATTCAACAAAATAGCTTTGATGTTCAACTCCTTGGAGTTATGTTGCTTGGATACGGGTACATACCTAGAGGTCCACTCCTTGTTTTCTAAAATTTAGGGTATAAAAAGTATCCAAAATTAGGGTATGGGTACAGGATATGCCTATATTTTATTTTAAAAGGATTATAAAGCCTTGATCTTGGTTGAGAATCTAGAAACATTCAAGAGGATTCTAAATTAGATAGAAACTCTTCTTTATCTCCTGGAATTTTATCAATTCTTTTTCATGTAATTTCATCTTCAAGTAAATCTTCTTGAATAAAGGCTTTGCTCATATTTACATCATTACATGGAACAACTATATGATAAAATTCAGTAGCAAGCTGCAGGTATAGTGTTAGGAGAAATCATGAGTACCCACTTTTAAAGTGGAGGATCCGTAATCCATACTCATACCAGTGTCATACCCGAAGGGTACGATACTTTTTCAAAAATGAAGTGTCTGGGTAATATAGCCTTGGAGTAAGTTGGAATTTGAAACCTGTTCTCTTTTGAAATTTCCAAATTTATGGGAAATGCCAAAGATTATTCTGCCTTGCATCACGTCATTTTAAAAACCAAAAAGTCACAACTAGATTACACCAAACTCACCAATCTCATGACTGCACAAACAAGAGGAAACATCAACTATAAATTCTGAGCAAGTACCTCATCATCTTTAACATATGGTTCATACCAATTCCATAATGTCTTTGGATCAGCAGCATATCTCAAGTAGAGGAATCCAATCTGCAACCAAAATTTCAGAGCATCAATCCCAATGCATCACAAATATAAATACAAAGGGTAAAAAAGCACAAATCATGCAAATCAAGCAACATGTGTGTGCACATGCACAGAGAAGAAAAAATGTACATGCAGGTAAAGAAATGTGAACCTCTCAACACTTTGATGCCAACAAAAATACATGATCCCTATTGTTAGCTTCAAGTAAACTGAAACAGTGGCAACAGCACAACTTTGGAGATAAATAGGGGGCATATTCCTGGTTCTGTTGTCCATACATTCCCAGAGACGTAACAGTATCAGATAAAATCAAGGAGTGAGAATCAAAAAATAAGACACCTCAAACCTTCGTTTGCGTATATCTGCTCGGCAAAGCAAGTGCTATTTAGTGAGAAAGTCTTAGCAACTCAAAGAAACAAGGACCCTCAACCTGGGTTTGTAGAAATCTGCTATGAAAACAAGGGCATTATCATGTGTGTATAAATGTACTATAGCATCAGTAGAAAGATTCTAAAATGACTAGAATCAGATGTGTTGTCCATTACCTTTTTAGGACAAGCTCTTTTAAAGTTCATAACTAGAAAAATGGATCAACATGACAAAAATATCACTTCAAATTGCATCCAACATAACAGTAAATCTCACCTCATAGATTCACAGTTGACAGAACAGAGACAGAAAAGCTCCCATTAACTATTTCAATTTATTTACAGGCTTATGAAATAGGGAAAAAGATAAAATACACTTCCGACAAAACTCTTAGACACAAACAATACGACGTAAAAGTTGTTAACTCTAGGGACAAGTTTTGTCAATCCAAAATCTATCACTTCTTTAACAGGCTTCCAGATTGCAAATCAAGCTACCTCTTATCCATATTGAACAGACATCTAAGCATATATGGACCATATAGTAAACAGATTCCATTAAACTGTTCAAAGCGACATGCACACTCATTCTAATTTTTTACAATGACATCCATAGATTGTTGTTCATATCACTTTGAAAATACTGGCCTTTAAAACAAATTAATAGGCATTAATTTAACGATTGTCTTAAGTTTAAATCCAAACACATAAAATATTATGGCATTAAATTCCGCTGCAAAGTTCCTGATTTTCCTTGCATTAGCAACCTACCATTTAATGATTTTGAGAATGGTGAAAATGCCACTGCGCACATCTGATAGTCACCATTCCAAAAACCTTGAGCATGAAAACTAGTAAAGCAAGAAACACAAGAGAAAATGTTCAACAGAGCTTAAAACAAGCAAGCCCATATAGATGCTTGAAATGGATAATGTTAGTTTTCCATTTTCTTTGTCTTATGCAAATATAAGAGTGAAAGAGAAGCAGAAAAAAAAAAAAAAAAAAGAAAAAAAAAGGCTGTCAATATCTGCAGAAAAATGTTAAAAACCTGAAGACAAGTTCAAGTGAGCTATCAAAAGTACAACTAATAGCAAAGGCAGAATTCATACAGCTAAAGGAACCTAGTGAGCTAGGGGTAAGACAGAATCCAAAGTAAATTCATGCGTACAGAATAAATATATAATCAACATAAAGGAATTAAAGTTGAGGTCAACATCATTACCGCTCTGATATACGGAGAATCCTTGTGCTTTAATAGACCATGCATTTGTTTGATGGTGAGCTTCATGGTGAAAAACTTGTACAGAAGACAGAAAGCAGTGGACGGCCCACGACAGTTCCCAGTCATCCAAGGCTCCACATGGTCAACTTGGTTGTAGATTTCATCTATTACTTCATGGTAAGTCTTTAACCTATAAAGCTCCTTGAAATAATCCGATGATAGAATATTCACACAAAGAACCTTCTCTAGCAGTGAATCAATGGGCTTTCCACTCGTCTGTATCTCCATAATCAATTCTGAAATCTCAAAACTTCAAAAACCCAAAAAAGAGAATTCCTAATCCAAAGCTCTAAAAGAACATTCGTACGTCAAGAATTCAACAGAATTAACCAAATTAACTCCAATAATCAACAAAAAAAAAAAAAAACAAAGGCTAAATCAAAGCGGGTAAATTGTTGAATATGTATCTTCACGATGGATCAAAATCAAGTTTCTTCACACTAAAAATGAGAAAACTCCTTAACCTGACAAAAGAGCGAAATTACTTACAGAAATCCAAAAATAAATCATAAGTAGCGAGCCAATGGAATCACGATCTGGTCGCCACAGGGGGCTAGGTTATCCCGATTATTGGCGAGCGGCAAACCAAAACCAATTGTTGAAACAAAAACCTAATTGAGATCAAGAGAAACGAGGACTTTTGTCCCGTCTTATAATTTATTCGACTGGGAGATTTTCAAAAA
Organism: Balakata baccata; assembly: GCA_949630135.1. NCBI lineage: Eukaryota > Viridiplantae > Streptophyta > Magnoliopsida > Malpighiales > Euphorbiaceae > Balakata > Balakata baccata. The sequence goes on from CATIWF010100084.1 coordinate 14,753, forward strand.
AGACTCCAACTTTTTTGAAATATCACAAAAATTTACTTGGACGAAAAATTGCTTGCACATAAAATGTTTCTCAAAAATGCACCCCATATCCGAACTGAACCAATAAAATGAAGTTGTTTTGGTAATATATTTTTTGGATTTCCATTAATTTTGGTTAGTATATTTTAAAAATTATAATTATTGGTTAGATTAGTACAAAAAAAAATACAAACAGTAATCGATAAGATTGATGCAAAAAAACACAAACGGTTTTACCGAAATATTTAACATATACTCTTTTTTCTCCATCGATTTTTCTACACAAAGTACTTTACTCTTCTTTAATCACATCCAAGTGTACATTTTACTTTTAAGACTCACTTGTGAATGTAGTAAATTTAAAATTATCTCTTAAATTTCTTTTTTTTTTTTTGCGAATTATATTAAAATGTTCATTTTACAGTTTATACTATATTTTCTTTTGTTTTTTAATAAAAAAAATTCTCAAATTGTTATCTTTATTTTATAAAATATGAAAATAATAGTATATAACTCTTTATTATATTTCTTCTATTAATTAAAATTATAAATTTGACTATGTTTTAGTAGTTGTATATACTATTAATAAATATTTGGAGTCTTTTATCTCTATTACGATTATTTTTATTGTTCCATTAACTTTGTTGTATAATATAATGTTGGAAAAATTGTGATTATGAGTCATTTTGAGAAAATAATTTGGATAGGTCTCACAACTCGGTTTTAAGAGAAAAACCTGGATATATATTCCTTAACATGAGAACTATGAATTAATGTATTCATATGCTTAAAATGGAGAATGTGTGAATAAAAATTAAAGCTCAAAATAAGTTATTTGCTAAGTAGATATAAAGAGGAAAAGTAAAAGTGATAGTTGTTTGTCCCACATCACTAAAATATAAAGTTGGACTTGTGTTTATCTATTAAGATACATTCTTACATGAGTAAAAAAGTAGCATGAAATACTCTCTCTCTCGCGCGCTCAGGTGCAGGGGGTGCAAATCCATAGTCCGGAATATGCCAATTCGTGGGTGCACAACCTGCATATCTTGGAAGACAAACGCCAGTTATCCTTTTCCTAAACACCGCTGGTAGGAGGCGAATTTGTCTTAACGACACTGTGTGGAACACAGACCTCTTATTTGTTCTTCATTTCACTTGTCTTTCTATTTGAATATTGAAGTAACAATTTCTCCTATTGTTGTCTTCCTAACATATAAAAGCTTAAAAAATTGAAAATTATTTAATAACCGAAATGTTTAGTGTAACCAAACCGATAAATTTTGGTTCTATTATTGTTTGGTTTCATATTTTACTCGGCTTGGTTTAGTTATCGTTTTAAGAGTTTTAAAATTTTCGGTTACCAATAATAATTGATTTGGTTCCGTTCGGTTGACCGAACGCATACTCCTAAAAGTACCTAAAAATATTACAAAAATACATACACTCAAAAGTCTACTTGATATATACCTAAAATATACTGTCATAGATCTACCCAAAATAGGAACTTTTGGCTTGTGTTGTAGAGAATTTTGGAAAGTTGAGTTTGGTTCTTGTTGGCAAAGTCTCTTTCTTCCCTTTTCTTCTTTTTCTCAAGTGATAGAGAATGTGTGATAAATACTCAATTTGCTGTAAGTAGGTGTTTTAACAACTACTTGAAATCTATTGTATCTTGGAAGATAAACGTCAGTTATTCTAAACACCGGTGGTAGGAAGCGAATCTGTTTTAAGGAAACTATGTGGAACACAGGCCTCAGATTTGTTTTTCATTTCACTTGTCTTTTTATTTGAATATTGAATTAATAATTTCTCCTATTGTTATTCTCCTAACATATAAAAGCTTAAAAAATTCAAAATTATTTAATGACCGAAATATTTAGTGTAACCGAACCGATAAATTTCAGTTCTATTATTGTTTGGTTTTATATTTTACTCAACTTGGTTCAGTTATCATTTTAAGAGTTTTAAAAATTTCGGTTACTAATAATAATCGATTTGGTTATGTTCGGTTGACCAAATGCCTACTCCTAAAAGTACCTAAAAATATTACAAAAATACCTATACTCAAAAGTCAACCTAAAATATACCCAAAATCTGCATCATAGATCTACCCAAAATAGGAGCTTTTGGCTTGTGTTGTAGAGAAGTTTTGGAGATTTGAGTTTTTTTCTTATTGGCAAAGTCTCTTTCATCCATTTTTTTCTTTTTTTCAAGTGATAGAGAGTGTGTAACAAATATTCAGTTCACTGTAAGTAGGTGTTTCAATAACTATTTAAAATCTGTTGTATTGTGGAAAACAAACGTCAGTTATACTAAACACCAATGGTAGGAGGCAAATTTGTCTTAAGGACACTGTGTGGAACACAGACCTCAGATTTGTTCTTCATTTCACTTGTCTTTTTAGTTGAATATTGAATTAATAATTTTTCCTATTTTTGTTCTCCTAACATATAAAAGCTTAAAAAATTGAAAATTATTTAATAACCGAAATATTTAGTGTGACCAAACCGATACATTTCGGTTCTATTATTGTTTGGTTTTATATTTTACTCGGCTTGGTTCGGTTATCATTTTAAGAGTTTTAAAAATTCCTGTCACTAATAATAATCGATTTGGTTCCGTTCGGTTGACCCAACGCATACTCCTAAAAGTATCTAAAAATATTACAAAAATACCTACACTTAAAAGTCAACCTGAAATATACCTAAAATATGCTGTCATAGATCTACCCAAAATATGAGATTTTGGCTTGTGTTGTAGAGACGTTTTAGAAAGTTGAGTTTGGTTCTTGTTGGCAAGGTCTCTTTCTTCCCTTTTCTTCTTTTCTCTTAAGTGATAGAGAGCGTGTGATAAATACTTAGTTTGCTAAAAGTAGGTGTTTTAATAACTACTTGAAATCTGTTGTATCATGGGAGACAAAGGCTAGTTATCCTAAATACCGGTGGTAGGAGGCGAATTTGTCTTAAGGACACTGTGTGGAATACAGGCCTCAGATTTGTTCTTCATTTCACTTGTCTTTTTATTTGAATATTGAATTAACAATTTCTTCTATTGTTATTCTCCTAACATATAAAAGCTTAAAAAATTGAAAATTATTTAATAATCGTAATATTTAAGGTAATCGAACCAATAAATTTCGATTCTATTTTTGTTTGGTTTTATATTTTACTTGGCTTGGTTCAGTTATCATTTTAAGAGTTTTAAAAATTTTGGTTACTATTAATAATGAATTTGGTTCCGTTCGATTAACCGAACACATACTCCTAAAAGTACCTAAAAATATTACAAAAATATTTACACTTAAAAGTCAACCTGAAATATACCCAAAATCTACTGTCATAGATCTACACAAAATAGGAGCTTTTGGCTTGTGTTGTAGAGAAGTTTTGCAGAGTTGAGTTTGATTCTTGTTGGCAAAGTCTCTTTTTTCCCTTTTCTTCTTTTTTCTCAAGTGATAGAGTGTGTGTTATAAATACTCAGTTCACTGTAAGTAGGTGTTTAAACAATTACTTGAAATCTGTTATATCTTGAGAGACAAATGCCAATTATCCTAAATATCGGTACTAGGAGGCGAATTTGTCTTAAGGACACTTTGTGGAATACATGCATCAGATTTGTTCTTCATTTCACTTGTGTTTTTATTTGAATATTGAATTAACAATTTTCTCCTATTGTTGTTCTCCTAATATATAAAAGCTTAAAAAATTGAAAATTATTTAATAACCGAAATATTTAATGTAACCGAACCGATAAATTTCAGTTATGTTATTGTTTGGTTTTATATTTTACTTGGCTTGGTTTAGTTATCATTTTAAGAGTTTTAAAAATTTCGGTTACTAATAATAATTGATTTGGTTCCGTTCGGTTGACCAAATGCATACTCCTAGAAGTACGTAAAAATATGACAAAAATACCTACACTCAAAAATCAACCTGAAATATACCTAAAATCTACTGTCATAGATCTACCCAAAATAGGAGCTTTTGGCTTATGTTGTAGAGAATGTTTGGAGAGTTGAGTTTGGTTCTTATTGGCAAAGTCTCTTTCTTCCATTTTCTTCTTTTTTCAAGTGATAGAGAATGTGTGATAAATATACAGTTCGCTATAAATAGGTATTTCAACAACTACTTGAAATATATTGTATCTTAGGAGACAAACGCCAGTTATCTTAAACATCGGTGGTAGGAAGCGAATTTGTTTTAAGGGCACTGTGTTGAACACAAGCCTTAGATTTGTTCTTCATTTCACTTGTCTCTTTATTGGAATATTGAATTAATAATTTCTCCTATTGTTGTTCTCCTAACATATAAAAGTTTAAAAAATTGAAAATTGTTTAATAACCGAAATATTTAGTGTAACCGAACCGATAAATTTCGGTTCTATTATTGTTTAGTTTTATATTTTACTCGGCTTGGTTCAATTATCATTTTAAGAGTTTTAAAAATTTCTGTTACTAATAATAATTGATTTGGTTCCGTTTGGTTAACCGAACGCATACTCCTAAAGTACCTAAAAATATTACAAAAATACGTATATTCAAAAGTCAACCTGAAATATATCCAAAATCTATTGTCATATATCTATCCAAAATTAATCCAATATTTAAGATTTATTCGAGATTTATCCAAAAATTACCTAAAGTTTACCATATCTCCCATCATCTCTCATTATAATTTACAGGTATGACATTTATTCTTCGATCAATGTATCATACCATCTTAATTACCACTGCAGCCTTCGCCTACCACCGCCATCACTGTTATATATTAAACTAGAGAATGATAAAAATCATAGGTAAGTTTTTGAAAATAAAAATGATAGTTCAAAAAACTGAAAATAAAAATGATAGTTCAAAAAACCTCCTTAATGGCAAAGTAAAATCACCATTTGGATCACAAGAAATGCAGCTTAACGATAATGGATTGCGAAATAACCATTCAAACACAGATAGAGAACCTAAATTAAAATCAAACAATTCTACTAAATAGACTTATTTCTCACAATAAAAAATGCCCACCCAAATAATATGAAAATTAGCAACAAAAAAAAAATTGAAAGGAAAGAATACAAAAACCGCATATGAATGAAGATATGATTATATTAAATAAACACCATAAATTAACACAAAGATCAAATTAAATGAAAATTGATTGAATAGGAATCAAGGAATCACCTTGATAAAAAAAAAAAAGAACATTCTTTCAAGTTGACAAGATTCAGTAGGAGAATCTAAAGAGAGTTGGCATTATGAGAGGAAAGAAAAGAATTTAAATGGTTGATGACAACAGAAGGTAAGAAAACACATAAACGACATGGCTTTAGGCAATCGTCCGCATTGTTATGGGAGTGTTTGGAATTGCTGTTGAGAATCCTAAAAGTAGGTTTTGAATTTTTTTGATTTAATTGATTAATTTTTTTAATTTTTTATAAACTGCTTTTTTTAAACCTGTTTTGGAAGAAGTATCTATTTACTTGCTTCTACCAAAAACAGTTTTCAAAACTCAAAAAAAGTTAAAAATACAATTTTTTTCCGAAAAGCGTTTTTTCTAAACGCAATGTCAAATATGGCCTATGTTGACTTATTAGAGTGGTTGTCGATTTTATATTCATAATGTCTCTTTCTTTGCTAACAGATCTCATCATCTCACTCAGCTGATAGGTAAGTTTGTGCATCCATTATTCGTTCTTGAGCAATAGCGCTAGAGGAAGAGGAAGATGAAAATAAAAAAAATTAAAAGAAAAAGTTGAAATTGAAAAGCGCATGTGATAAAAATGAAAAGAAAAAAAAAGCCAAAGGCATTTTTGAAAGAAAATAGTTAAAAGTTGATAAATTGTATGAAATCCCCCATTAGAAATTAGAAATAAGAAAGCCCAGTTATTTATGTAGGCTCATTCATAGGCCTCATAGCTACTAAATAAATGGACATAGCTTCAGTTATGAAAGACTAATCGTTTGTAGAGTTTTTTACACAAATCACTTGATTTATATTGACCTTAGTATAATTGATCTCTATTTTGATCTTGAAAATCAAATTAAATATCACTAATATTTTCATTTAGTGTTGTTTTGATAGTGTATAAAATTTTAAGTCAATCGAACTTGGTTTTCCTAGTGAACAAATATAACATATGCTGAAGATGTGTAATATTGATCCACGCAGGGAAGTCACAACCAAGAGATGCTTCACGACCGGTATGATGTCTCTGTAGGCAGCATTTAAATCACTTGTAAGAAAATGTTAGAAAGAGTTATGACATCATATATAATAGCTAATCGATGGGTGATCAGTATAAATACCTTACCAAAAGGTTATTTATGATAACCAACTACTTTCTAAGGTTCAAGTGTTAACCTTAAACACTTGAGTTGATCTTCTAACAAGGGCTTGTGTGTGTGAGCTAAGTTGCAAGAAATTGGTTGTTGTGTTAACTATCAAAATACAAGAAAATTTTAGGGGTGAGTGTGAGCCATTGGAAAAATACCTAGTTGTGTGCTAGCTAGCAAAACTCTCAAGTGTAATTTAAGGGATTAATGAGTAAAACTCTGTTAATACCTGAATCTCTATAAAAATTTCGTGTGTTTATCCCTCTTACCTTACTACTTTCATTTCTTAATTATTCATTTGCCAAAATTTTTTAATTTCGCACTAATCCATCTCTCCCCCTTCTTGGTGATTGTTTGGGCAACAATTGGTATTTGAGTAAGGTCTAGCATTCAAGCCTAATCAAAACGAAGGATTCCAAAGCCTTAAACCATTATTTGATGGATCAAACTATGCTCTATGAAAGTTTAGAATGGAAGGCTATTTGGATAGTGAAAGAATTGAGTTTGGGATTTAAAGAAAAGTATTCTAAAGGCAATCACCTTTAGTACTATATGTACACTTTTAGTCATATGAATAAAGGCTTTGTTCATTATATTAATATTCATTTAAAGTAAATTGATGAGATCTTAAATTAGTTAATGAAAGTCCTTAATATGAAACATAACATGAAAGAAATCAAAATGAGATCATGATATGAGATTCCTATCACGTGTAATTATTTTTTAACTAAAATATCTCTAGCCATAGGATCAATGTGGATATAACACTATTGATATAGATAGACTAGTATATGTTATACTCCTTGATTAGATCAAGCAGTAGTTCTCATAATTTGTAAACATAAGATGTTTAGAATTAACAAGTGGATGTTTGCTAGAGTAGTCAAGAACATTGGAGACCTACTTTGAGATTATTATATGGGTACTCTACACATAGGTCAATGATAATCTTATCATAGCAATTGTGCAAATATCCTTAGACTTGAGATACTCGAAGTTACCTTAGATACTGATTTTGTGCTTTGACTCCATTCCTTGTTGCCTTAAGAGAGGTTGTTCATAGGATGGTGATTGGGTACAACTAGAGGTATTCGAAGATAGTTAGATAGCCAATAAAGGATTCACTGTATTGAGTTTTGAACATGTATCTCATATATAAAATAGCAGCAAAAATAAAAAAAAATTCAAAACCCAAATCATAGGATTCTACTTGTGCCATTAAAACTAATTCAATAAAAAAAATAATTAGAAATTATACCTCTACCAGTATTTTCTTAATGGAAAAATATTATTTATAGGTATTCAAAAACACTTTAAGATTGATAAAATTACCAAAAAGGGCTTAGGGGCCTAAAATGGCAATTTCCCAAGAATTAGCAAAATTGGCCAATTAGTTTGCAAGTAGCGTGCACGCAAACCATGCACTGCCAGCCTTACCGCGGGCCCGTGACCCCTCAATTGATTTTTTTCCCGGATTTTTTTGTGTGATCCTATCACAATCCAACACTAAATAATTCTCTCATAATTTTGGATCTCATCCAATATCATTTTACTCATTCTTCACACTTCTAATGTGTTTGACCCATTAAGTTCCCGGTTATGTTGTCCACTCAAATTAACAATTAATTCGAGCAAGTCATAAGCAATATCCAGCAACACATCATGACTCCTAATTGACTAGAAAGTTAATAGTTTGACAATAAACCTTTCCATACGCAACAATATATGCAATTCGTCTATTTACCATCCTATACCCCACTCGATTCAGAATATGGACTATGTGTTAGCTCTTGCTAGACTGATTATGTCACACCTAGCCTAAGTGATGTTATATCTTGTCACTGAGACTCATTACTCAATTAGAGATGTCACTGAACACCATATTCATGAGATTTCCACTCTGGCAAGAGATTCCCGAGTAATGATCCCAACAAGAAGCCATGGGTATACTCTCCCTCTATTAGGAGCGGTGAATCCTCTATTGACTACCCAATTTACCTTCGAATGCTTTAAGCTATATCCAATCACCACCCTATGAGTAACCTCTATGATACAATAAGGAATGGAGTTAAAGCACATAATCAGTATCCAAGATATCTTTAATTACCTCAAGTCTAGGGATACTTGCACCATTGCTATGATGAGACTATTATTGACATTTGAATAGATAATCCATATGATCGTCTCATAGCAGGTCATCCAATGTACTTGACTAATCTTAGTATGCATCCATATGTTAACTCTGAACATCTCATCCTCACAGCTTATGAGATCTACTACTTGATCCAATCAAAGAGTATAACATGTGCTAGTCTATCCAGATCAACAATGTCCCGTCTTGTTGATCCTATGACTAGGGATAATTTAGATAGTAACATAATTAGATATGATAGGAATCTCATTATTATGATCTCATCATGATTTTCTTCATGTTATGTTTCATCTCATAGACTTTCATTAATCAGTTTAAGATCTATATCAATTCATATGCAAATGAATACTAATATAATGAAAGAATGCCTTTATGAATGTATACACTAAGTGCCTGAGGTGATTGCCTTTTAAGCACATCTCAAACAATCTCCCACTTGAACTAAAGCCAATCATCATGATACATTACACCATAGGTGCGGATATGACTATCATATTCCTTTTAAGGTTTTGGTCTAATGACTTGATTAGATAGTTTCTTATTAGTGGAAACTTATTCTCTTATTACATCATATCTACCATTGATTTCTCTAATCAATTGATAACATTGAGTACATGTTTGGATCTTTGATGAGACCATAATTCCTCTGCACATGCAATGGCTCTATTGTTGTTCCAATCATATTGGATTTACAATACTAGGAATCACTTCTAACTTTGTGATGAATTCCCTTATCCAAATCGCTTACTAAGCTATAATGTACTTTCAGCTGTGGAATTCGTAGTCATCACCTGTTTAGAACTCTTCCAATTGACTGGACAACCATTTAATGCGAATATATAGCACGACTAGCATTTTGAGTTATCCTTGTCAAATGAGATGTTGGCATCTATAATCTTGCTTTCCTTAAGCTTACTATCTTCTTAAACTAAGAATACATCCTCAATCCTTCTCAATTATTTAAAGATGTTCTTGACTGTCACCCATAAACCCTTAACAGGATCATATTGATATCCACTCATGACGCTCATAGCATGATATCCATTAGGCCTAGTACATAGCATAACACAAAGTACTTCCAATAACCAAAACTTATAGAACATCACTCGTGCTTGTCCATTTATCTTATGCCTTTAGACATAAAGGCTTAGAGCGAGTAATCCTATCAATCATAGGAATATCTCATTGACTATTTCATGCCAACCACTTTAGCATCTTAGTTATGTAGATTAAAAAAGAACGAGTCACCTCTTAGATCTATTGCTGTAGATCTTAATCTCCTTCTGGTTGGTTACTTTTCTTAGAGAATTATTTTAGAGTAACAAATTAACTAACTTAGAAATGAGAGATCATTTCCTACTAATAGTATGTCTTCCATATACTTTAGCAGTAACACAATGACACTCTCACTAGCCTTTTTGAAAACACATGATTCATCCATATATTATGAGAAATCAAACTCTTTGATTACCTCATCAATTTGGATATTTCAACTCCTGAATGTTTGCACTAATCTATCAATGGATTTTGCAATTTACATCATGTTTCATCATCATTAGATATGAATCTCTTAGGTTGTGTCGTGTGCACATCTTAAGTTAGATTTCTATAATGAAAATTGTCTTCATATCCATTTGCCAAATCTCATCATCATAAGTAGTAATGGACAGGAGTGATATGACATATTTAAGCATAGTATGTGAAGTACAAGGTCTTGTCAAATTCAACCCTTGTCTTTGATGATGTCTTTTAACTACTAACTCTAGCTTTATAGGCAATTGCATTACCTTCCATGTCGGTCTTCTTCTTAAAGACCCGCTTGCACCCAATGGGGCTTTATCCCATTTGGTGGGTTAACCAAACTCCATACTTGGTTTATAATCATGGAATCTGTATTGACATATGGCTTATGGCCATTAGTCATATTTTGTACTCTTTAAAATCTCTTCATAAGTAGTAAGCTCATCATCCTCTATGAATAATACGACCATTTTGTTCACTTATAAGTGATCTATATCTCTTTGGGAACAACTTGTATCCTACTTTACTTATGAAACTCTTGTGTTTCATGAGCTCTTACTGTTACTTCATCTATATGAACAACATATTTGAGCTTTGTTAGTTGACTCGTGTCTGCTTGAGTATATTTGAACTCAGTTAAGTTTAATCTTACTCCCACTATCTTCTTATAGAAGAAACTCTTTCTTTTGAAAGATAACATACATTGAACAAACACCTTTTGTTCAAATAGTGGTAAAACTAATATCTAAATGACTCTCATTGGTTATCCCACATATAGACATTGAGTTAGATTGAGCTTTTAACTAATCCAGCATTACCTACTTCACTTAAGCAGGACAATCCTAAACTTTCATTTATGAAAGAACATGTTTTAAGTTATTTCATATCTTATATAGAATAACATCAACTGACTAATAAGGTATTATATTTTTCACATAAACATAATCCCATGTGCATGACTACAAAAGGAATTTTAAAGAATTCTAAAAGCTTTTTATATACCTCACCATATCTAACAAGGTTCGACTACTCCTTTTAGCCACATCATTATGCTATGGTGTATAAGATATAATTCATTATGATAAAATCTCATTATCTCTTATATGACATTGAAACATTTAGCTCAAGTATTATATCACTTTGATCTAACCTAAGTGTCTTAATACTTTTACCAAATTGTTTCTCTACTTCATTTTGAATTCTTTTAACATTTCAAAGATTTCAAATTTAGTATCTCATCATACACAAATACCCAAATTATGAGTGATTGTAATTATGGCAATGAAGTAGACAAAACCATTTATGGCCTACATAAACATTGGTCCATATACATCTACATGTACAAGGTCCATCAGTCCTTTTACATATTCATCCTTTTTTCTAAAAGGTGATTTTATCAACTTACTTAATAAATATTATTCACATGTGTCATATGATTCATTATTATGTGACCCCAAGTTACCATAACTTATCATGTGATTCTCTTTTATGTGCTTGAGTTGACAATGCCATAATTTATGGTTTTCGGTCATCAACCCTTTGAATTTGATATGGAGGATAAAATCAAACGTTCTAAGATCATAAACTCTATTGCAAATTGCTTTAGTTTCATAAGGAATATCATTTGACCATATACAACAACAATTGTTCTTAATAGTCAATTGAAAAACTTTTGTTCAACTATTAAACAAAATTATATTCTTTATTAATAAACTAAAACAAAACTGTAATTGTTTAATCCTTTGAACAAGCTTACTAGAGAATGTTAAAACTTAAGCCTCTATTATAGCAACTATTGCTTTAAAGCCAATGTGCACAATTTCGACTCTCATTTCTTAAGCTTTCTATTGTTTCTTTGGTCTTACATATCTTGTATATGTGAGACCTACATGCAGTATCTAATACTTATGTGTTATTATAAGAAATAATGTTATCTTCTTTAACAAATTTACTTGAAGTAGAAGGTGCATCTATATGCCTTATCCTTCTACTTCTTTAAAACTCCAAATAAGCTTTTTATTCCATTTCCATTTTGCAACTCTAGCCATAATGGAAGTACCTTTTAAGATGTCTCTCTATCTTTTCCATTTATCTACAATGCATGTTATATTTTAGATCTCCCTTTTATCATCTTGGACTGGTAGAGCAATTTAGATATCTCATATTACTTATTATGAGCTTGCTCATTGGCTATCTCTATAAGATGATACATAATGGTTTTGTATCAATTTCCATGCTGCTTTTGAAGTTTGAACAACTTAAGACCAATCCATTATCATCCAAATACCTTTTTGTATGCAAATTGTTCATAACACTTGCATCTCAAATATTAAGGGAAGGAAAATAGTTTTTCTAAGACTTTAGCAACCTTTTGGATTTGAGAACCATTCTCAGTTTTGTGCTAGTCAAGAAAGCTTAGGTTAGTCAAAATGTATGACTCATAATTATGCTTTGATTCACATTGAATGATATGATTCTAACAACATGGATGTAAAGATCGAGATTGTAGAAGTGTGTACATAAATGAATACATAATATTAGGTTTTTAATAAAACACATTACGGCTCGCACTATTTTATTGTGAACCCCCATAGCCCTCACTATGAATTCGAGAGAACTTATTTAGAAGTTCTCCTAGTGGGTCGGTATCCAATTCAAATTTAAGAAAAACCTTGAGTCATCTCAACAAGCCTTCTTAAATCAAATTGGTAGGTATCCGATCCAATAATTGATGTATGCACAAATTATTGGACTATCAACTATTAATACATGTACATTTTCCTAACACCGCCTCCAATTTACAATGACATTGAGTCAGCTCAACAAATCAATGAAATTGGTTAAAACCAATCCATTAATCATGAAATCATATTTCAATGGTTTGAACATATTTTTATAGAGCAAGCTTGAGTCAGCTCAACAACCCTGCATCTAGAAGAACTTTGGTTCTTCCTATATTAGTGAAAGGCGTTAGTCTTAATTATTTTTTATTAAGGGATTTTGTTAATAAAGTCTCATAATGTTTATGGCATGTTAAACATACATCTATACATAGACATATGTTCAATAGCTACTTTAACTATATGACACAATTATAGACAATCTAATATCAATCTCTCGAGCCATAGAAGTATTGACTAGGTCTAATCTAGGTAGATGCATGAATTACAACAATTAAAATAGAAATCAAATTTCTAGTTCTATATCTTCTTGTAAATGGCGCCAACTCCTTTTGCTTCTTGCTCCTTGCATTTCCATTTATCCTAGTCCTATATAATCTTATTACATAATTCAAAAGATAAAATCTCAATTTACATTTGAGGAGAATGAGATAAGAAAAGAAATATATGAGAAAGAAAAGGAAGTAGGGACACGTAGACCTTATTTACCATAAAACAAAAATAAATCATGGATGCTCAACCACATTGGGCCTAAGTCCATAATAATCTATCATGTCTTTCCATATATTCCTAGCATGCATTCTCTAATGCATAAAATAAAATAAAAATAAATAAGGTAGTGACAATTTTGGATTTTAAATTTGAAAAAAGATTTCAACAATTAAACCGAAATTGTCTACTTATATTGTTTCGATAAGTTCAATTTTATATATCATTTTAATATGGAAGTTAATATTTAATCAAATTAAATAAATTTGATATTTCTGGAAATTAATTCAAAATAAATGAACCTTAAAATCAAGTTCTTATGATATAAAAAATTAAACAATTTAATTTTAACATACATACCACTTTCTAGTCATACTAGAATTGCAATTGCTCAACTTAAATTAATTCAAAATTAATTCCCAAAAAATTTTCAAAATTTACAGAACCTTATATCATCATTCGAAGAATCTTTAGATCAGCTCAAGTCCATCAAGATAATTTTGGCACAAACTAAAATCATCAAGACAAACGAACCGACACACTAGACATCTAAAATGACTCATTTATTATCTATAATTAATTTGGAAATTTAATTTGACCAAAATAATTTTTGCATGCATTTAATATCAAAATAACATATAAATATCACATAAAAAAATATTTTGAGGTGTTGTAGCTGAAATATACACATACAAAAAAATCAAACAAAATAGTTTCGTCGGGTGCAGTAAAATAGACCCATTTTGGAATTTGTTTGTAAAATTAATTAAAACGATTTTTAATTAATTATTGGATACTTCCAGAGATTTAAACACATTCTAAATATGCCTAAATAAATTTTCCACAATCAAATTACATAGAAAAAATGATTAGTCTCATGATTAAATCAAACAATATCACATGTTCATCAACAATGCAATTTTCAGCAATATTGTAATAAATTCGAAATTAATTATTTAAAATCACATTCAAAATATTTGTCATTCCAAATAATCATTCTCACTCATCCCATGATCATATTATAGAAATAAAAATATATAAAACGAATTTTACAAATTAATTTCAATTTTTCAAATCAATTGAACCAAAACTGTCAAAACAGTGCAATCCAATTGCAGTGTCCATTAAAATTAATTTTAATGGATAAAAGAAAGGTCTTATACCAATGTTGGGTTTTGAATATATATCTCATACACAAAATAGCAGTAGAAATAAAAAAAAAATTAAAACTCAAATCATAGGATTCTACTTGTGTCATTAAAACTAATTCAATAAAAACATAGTTAGAAATTATACTTTTAATTTCTTGTGTCAATTCTCCAAATTGTCTTTTTGTTAGGTTGTCACAAACTACAACAATCTAATATTGGATCGTTTCTAATATTGATTCACGTGGAAAGATGTTGGATTTTGGGGATAAATCACATTCATAAAACGTAGCGAAAAATAAAAATTTTCAAAATCCAAATCAAAGGATTCTACTTGTACCATTAAAACTAATTCAAATAAAATATATTTATAAATTATACCTTTAATTTCTCGTGTCAATTCTCTAAATTTTCTTCTTGTTAGGTTGTCGCAAAACACAACAATCCAATATATGATCGTTTCTAATGATAATCCATATGGAAATAAAGAATGAAACCACTAGGGTATGCCTTGAACACACTCTATATGCTAGCAAATAGTAGTGTTCCGAGAGAGAAAAATTAAGAAAATTATCAAATAATTTTTGTGGAGGCTATCTATATTTTTTCTGATGGGAAAATATTATTTATAGTATTCCTAAATAATATAGGATTAGCAAAATTAGCAAAAATGGGATATATTTCTATTATAGGGGGTGGGTGTTACATTGGATATCCCACTATGAGACAATCATATGGATTATTTATTCAAATGTCAATGAAAGTCTCATCACAGCAATTGTGCAAGTATCCTTAGACTTGAGGTACTCAAGGATATCTTGGATACTAATTTTGTGCTTTGGCTCCATTCCTTGTTGCCTAATAGAGGTAAGATGGTGATTAGGTACTACTTGAGGTATTCGAAGGTAATTGGGTAGCCAATAAAGGATTCACCACTCCTGATGGAGGAAATGTATACCCATGGCTTCTTGTCATAATCATTACTCTGGAATTTCTTGCTAAAGTGGAAATATCATGAAGATGGTCTTCAATGACATACCTAATTGAGTAATGAATCTCATATATGAGTATTATCATCACTTGGGCTAGGTGTGGCATAGTTAGTCTAGCCAGAACTAACACATAGTCTATGATCTGAACCGAATAGGTATAAGATGGTGAAAGGGCTAATTGCATGGATGTTGTCTATGGAAAGTTTCATAGTCAAACCATTGACTTTCTGATCAATTGGGAGTCACGATGTATTGCTAGATATTGTTCATGACTTACTCAAATTAATAGTTAATTTGAATGGCAAACATAACCGAGAACCTAATAGGTCATATGCATTAAAGGAATGAAGAACAAGTAATTTGGAATTGGATAAGAACCAAATTTATGAGAGAGAGATTCGGATCAGATGGTGTCAATATCACAGAAGAGTTTCGCGGTCCTGGTGCCGCTGGGAGATACTGGCCCACACAACTGTGTACTGGGACTGCCTATGCTGGCATAGCACGAGCCACATGCTTGACAAGTATCTACAGTCGTTAGTTGCTAAGCAGCTAGTGCACGTGCGGTAAGTAAGCCACTCGCATGGCAGACGCTGGCTATAATATCCTCGACCATCCATACATTCATTTTATTTGAACTTGTTCATTGTATATATGTCATTCACATGAAACACATGCATCCATATGGATTTTGATGTGAACGTGCTCACAAGATAGAGTTGTTACATGTTGGTTTATCGTAATAAGAGCAAATCGCACATGTCAAGTCATAAATTAAATAAGGGTGATAAGGTATTAGGAATTGAATGGCATACAATGATTAAATCAAAATAAATAGAATTTGACATAGTTAAATTAGTTAAATTGGACAATTTGAATAGATAATATTTTTGACATTAATTAGGTACATGTAAAAATGTAGAGAAAATAATAATAATGAATAAATTAATTAATTAAATGACAAAAAAAAAGATTTGAGATAGGGACAATTTGGTGAGACGATTGGTTGGGCTGCTTACATATAAGTATGTCTTCTTTGCCTTATTCTTTCTTTTCCTTAGTTTCTCTCTTCTTCAAACTTTTTAGCAGCCAACCATAGCTATGAATTTTGGCAAGTTGTCATCTCTTCTTATGATGCTAAATTTAAATTGAGAATTGTTAACTTGAAGTTTATTGCCTACAAGTAACTAGGTAAGCTTCTTGGAATTCTATTTTGGAGAAAGTCAGTTAGTGCTCCGTTTCCTTTATCTTAGAGACTAATTTTGGAAAAACACACATAAAATTTGTAGATGATTGTCTTAGGTTTATATATCAATATTTTTGCAAGATTTTGTGTCTATGAAAATATATTGGCATCGGACTGGAACTAGTTCGGTTGTAGAACTTAGCTGAATCACTAGCTATTTTAATTATTTTTCTATATGATAGAATCAGTAATTGAGGAAACTCAAAACACAAAAGTTGTAGATATTTGTGTTATCTAGTAGTATATTAAATTTTAGGACCAGATTATGGGTAAATGTTGAGTTATGGCAAGAGAGTCCTATATGTTCCATATTTGACTTGCCTGCTTAGTGTCCTATGTAGGTCCAGTTAGTTGTTTTCCCATTTTGAACTCCTTATAGACATATTCTATAAATGGTAAAAACATGAAATTATAGGCATATGTCTTAGCTAAAGTTTGGAATAAATACCATCTCAATATGTTATGTATTTTATGAGATTTGCCCTTAAAAATTCATACTGGTCTGGATGCCAAATCCTATTTTTGACCAGTCAAAAGTATCCCACCATATGAGGACCTTAGAGGAAAAATGGATGAAAGTTGTCAACATAGAAAATGTTCCACTTTAACATATATATATGTTTATACAAAGTTTGATAAAAATATGACTTACACATTGTAAGATATAAAGATTCAAATTCGGTGTCCCAAAATTGCCTAAGGGTAGAAATAGGGCAGAAAACAGAACATGCATATAAATTGCGTCAAAAATTACACAATGATCCAATTGTTTTGAAATTTAAATATATTATAGTCCTACGTGTTATATTTAATTATAAATAAGAATCATATAAATTGAACTAGTATAGAAAAAGTTATAAGCTACTAAACATAATAAGATCACAGTGACATAATACCAAACCCTAGTTAGGGTCCATATTATTCATATTTCAATTTGTTTATGTTTCACTAAGTTTATTTAGCTATCAATTGACTAAGTATACATTTAATTAGGCCTACAAAATATTGGAGACCCCAAAGGAAGTGAAAGACAATAAGTTAGAAGTTCAATATCAATAGAAAAGGTGAGTTTAATTATCAAATGATTTCTTTATTACGTGTTTATTGTGTGCTATATGCAATGTGACTTGACTTGCTATTATATGAATTACATGATTACTATGGTATGACTATAATATGAAAAAGGTACTTGATGACTTAAATGAATGGTTATATGGTTGTGTTTTCTTACATGAAAATGATTCACGGTTCAATATGCAAATGTGATACAAAAGCAATGATTGTTGCAAATCCATATGCATATGGACTTAAAAGGCATTATGACTAGCTAAATGACATTGTAAAGCAAAAGAAGATGCCTATGGCCTAAACAAATGTTCAAAAGCAAAAGAAAAGGCCTATGGCCTAACAAATGTGCAAATGTTACAAATAATCAAGTTAACTAGCAAGTGCAAATGTTCATATGGAAACCGAGATAGTGTCTGTTTAGCTTGGTCATAACAATAATAAAATGACATAAGCATAAGCAATTGAAATGTTTACATGAATTAATATTATTTATATTCATATGATATTGAGAAATACAATGACATGTAAAATGTGTACGAATGACGATTATTACTTGGAATTGTGATTTGCTTGGTACTTTAGAAAGCTTTTGATAATTATTCTTAATGAGTCGCAACTTACCAAATTGCATCATTTTTTAGGAAGAGTCGAGTAATTAGCTCATTTTGGAAGGTGCATACTATATAGAAGATATGGATCATAGGTCACCAGCCGAGCCTCACCAATCTCTCTCCTTGCATTTTACATATGTATAGGGACATGTCTTTTATGTTTTGGACTGCATGTTTGCATATGTATAATATAGTGAATATGCAGTGATGTGATATATATATATAGGGGTTATTAATCCTTGGGATATGTAATGACCCAAAAAACGATAACACCTATTTCTTAATAGTACGAACAATATTAGTATGTTCATCAGACCATGGAATAGGATTTTTCTTAAGCCTATCGTGAAAAGGTTTAGCTAGTCTATTGATATTTGGACAGAAGTCTAAAACATAATTAAGGCTTCCTAAAAACCTTTGTAATTGTGTTTTATCGAGAATCTTATCAGGGAATTCTAGTAAAGAAGGTCATGATATTCAAAATATTGAGTCTCTTGAAAAAATTCCAGTTTGATATCAATACCAGTAAACCATCCTCTTGCACAGGGAACTGCAAAAGTAAATCCTATAATAGTAATAATACAAACCCAAAACATCCCAAAGCCTGTACAGGAAGAAAATCTTCCAAATCCCGTGATGAGTTTTACAAAAAACCTCAATACTTAATATAGCTTGCCATCGTGCAAAAATTTGTTTGGATGCAAGATTTTGATATTGAATACATAAAAGGAGATACAAATTTCATTCCAGATTTCCTAACTAGAGAATTTCTACATTCCAGGAGCGATGCCTAGAAAGACAAAAAATAAAGGAAAAGAAATGCCCAAAAATTCTCCAAAATACAAATCCTTTTTTAATGCCTTGATAGACGAAGAAGTGCAAGATACTACTTCTTCTAAAAATTCTCAAACAAATATCCCAGCCTTTGCTTCTGCTCAGAAAATTCCTGATGAATTTCTTAAACCAGATCCCAAAAACACTAAACTATTTCAATACAATACATAAATGCCGGAGTCATTCAGAAAACAACTTTGTACAATGGCAAGATCGTCGTCATCATCCAAATTAATAGCTGGACCTAAATTTAATGAGATCTTGGATGATGAAGAACTTGGTGCAAATTTTTGAAGAATAGCTTGCATTTCTTCAGGAGCCAATTGAGCAGCCATTTGGGATTTCTGAGCAAGAAATTGAGTTTACTCTTTTGACTGGAAAGGAATTTGCCGATTTTGAGAAGTAATTTTTTTCTACTCATGAATCCAAATTAGAACTTCATTAGGATTTAAGCTTTGTGGAATTTTGAATTTGTCCTATCATTTGATCTTGAATCTCATTCTGAGGTCCAAGCAAAGACCCAAGGCAAATAAAACCTTAAATGAAAAAGGCAAAGGGCTGAAGGTCTTTTTTTTCTGGGCTTGGTGTATAATGGGTTTTGAATAGGTTAAAGGATTTAAGAATATAAGGTCGTGTCTTTAGGAATTCTAGATTTGTGTCAAACTTATCCCACCACATAGGCCACCATAAAGGAAAAGATGAGGGATTACAAGTGGTATCAAAATAGAATAACCAAGTATGGGATTTTCTGGTATTTTGGATTGTAAAGGCATTAAACCAAGCTTGCTTGTAATCTCAGTAATTATACATGGTATGCTTGCTTGTAATCTCAGTAATTATACGTGGTATCAAAAAAGGGCAATTTTTTTAAGGCTTCTAGAAAATGGAGAGATTGAGAAAGTTCAAATTGCCAATCTCCTGGAGCAATATCCTTGTAAATCTTACAAGTGGAATATGCGGAATGAATCTGCTATTCATTATAAAAGAAATTTTTGAAAGAAGCAAATTATATTATTTCTAAAAAAATTTTATAAAAAATTGGAATTTTCGTTAAATCAGTTGGTTTGTAAAACCATCTTTTTTCCCAAAAAAAATTTTCTAAGGAATCAAAGGGATTTGGTTCGTGAAAACCCTTTTCTGTATTTATAATATTTAGAAAAATATTTTTTAGAATAAAATCAGAAGGACTTTGGGATTTTTGAGACAAGATTATTTGGGAATTTGAAACTTGTTTTTGTGAAAGTGTTTTTGAAGAATCTTCTTTCACAAATTTTGAAAGTGGGTGTATATAATCCCAAAGACTTGGGGATTTTTGAGACAATATTATTTGAAAATTTGAAACTTGTTTTTGTGAATTTTTGAGACAAGATTATTTGGGAATTTGAAACTTGATTTTGTAAAAGTGTTTTTGAAGAATCTTCTTTCATAGATTTTGAAAGTGTGTATATATATATATATATATATATATATATATGAGATTTTTGAGACAAGATTATTTGAAAATTTGAAACTTGTTTTTGTAAATTTTTTAGACAAGATTATTTGGGAATTTGAAACTTGTTTTTGTGAAAGTATTTTTGAAGAATCTTCTTTCACAGATTTTAAAAGTTGATATATATATATATATATATATATATCATGTGGCACAACAATTCATCATATATGTCAAAACACATTAATCAACACAAATCTCAAAACTCATCTGGTCTTACCTATTATGTTTCATGGTTAAGGGCGCTCACAACAAGCTAAAGACCCCTTAATCCATCCATACAATTGGCTCTACCAAGCTTCCCTAGTTGAAAGCGCTCAAAATAAGCTTAAGACCCCTCAGACTTACAACAGCATCAGGGACAATGGTGCTTATAACAAGTTTAAGACCCCTTGACCTCCTACCATGTTTAATTCTACTCCTTTCTGGACCTAATGCCCTATCCAGATATTTCACACACTTGAATATTACAACATTTTCACATCAAATAAACATTTGAAAACACCCTGTACAGATAGTCACGACTTGGGTCACGGCTTGGTAGTGAACCCTTTTGTAACTTAACAATATCTGAGTCACGGGCGTGACTCTATTATGCTTAGTTCTATATGAGTTCAAATAGTCCAAACCATGCACAATACATACAAATCTCTAAGACTAGCTTATTGTAGCCATTCCTAGCAACATTCTCAACACAATCAAAATCTTGCATAAGGCACACTTCCATATGTATCCCACATGACATACCAACACAACATTCAATCAAACAAAGCATAACACAACATTTCTTTTCAAACTCCTATGAGCTTGTCTAACATTTACATTCACTCAAGCTTGTCATTTCCTCATTCCTTCACTTACATACCACCCAAACTACTACATGTTTTTCTTGCCATATCACAAACTCATGCAATATGCATACCATTAAACATTTATGCCCCTATTCACTTCTAACCCATTCAGTCCCATTATCACATTTATTTAAATATTTAACTTATACACATGGTTTATTAACGTACAACTACCCTTTTTCTCGTAGTTTTTAAGCTGCATTGTTATTCTCAATCATTTATATGTTACTAAACATATCTATACATCTCTATGCCATTTATCTCATTTTCCTCACTAAGCTCACCCTCGTGCTCATTATTATTTACTTAAATGTTCATTACATGCCAATATACCTATTATTAAATGCCAATTAACATGCCCTTTTTCCTTATTAACATTCCATTCCAAGTTCAAATATAACTTAAAATACCAATAACCTCGTTCTTTAACCTTTACATATTTTACACATGCCAACCATAATCTTAACATGCTATTAAGCATTCATGCTATCCAATCAAGATAAAAACATGTATTTAAATCGAACTAAAGCACATACGTGTACATACCTCTAAGAAGCCATAAAAAACTCCAAGATTTGGAGCTTGTCCAACCTCATTGATGGCTACTCCACCATCCAAGACACTCCCTATCCTCATATATATAACCACACATCAACACAAACTACATAAAGCTTGAAATCATAAAACTCAAACCCTAACTCTTCAAGCTAGGTCTTTGATCACTCAAACCCTACTAAAAATATGGACAACCACTTAATCTAGCATCAATACGAGTTTTCCCTCAAGGAAATTCAAAATCACTCTTCAATTCCACCCACATACAAATAGGTCTCTATCCAATTTGAGGTAACTCTTCGTATCTAACTAGAAATCAAACAAAGAGATGATAAATCATGATTTCTTACCTCTTAAAGGCCGAAATCATCTCTAATTAGTGAAGGATATCGAGTTCTCTTCAGACTCCAAGCTACCTCCCTCTCAAACTCTTCTTTTCCATGCTTCTTTCTCTAAATTCTTGATTTATCTCACCCTAATTGTAAAATCATTTGTTTAGAAGGCTATGATTTGAGGAGAATTGATGGAATTTGCCTCTTGGGTGTGAGAATACCGACAACTAGGGTTTTGGGGCTGTTAACATTGCATGAAAATGAAAAAAAAAATGGGGCTGGCACTAATATAGAAATGATCTTTTATGACTGTTTTTTTGGCTTAAATGCGTCTGTTTAAGAACAGACATATAAGAATGAGGCGTATCTGATAAGTGGATCTTATACGACTATTAAAAATAGTCGTATCAGATAGGTCAGATAAGTCTATTTTTACAAAAAATAGTCGCATCTGACCTACCCAAATGCGTCTATTTTTTCTAAAACAAACTTATGAGTATATCAGATATGTCTGTTTTTAGTAAAAATAGACTTATTTAACTGAATCTTATCAGTCTGTTTTATGGCATAACAGACTTATTTGATTTTGTTTTTTTTTTAATATTTGTAAATTTTTTGGAAATGCCAGATACCTGTAATTTCAACCAATAGCAGTTTACAATATCAAACATCTAAATTAAACTTCAACTACTATAACTACATCTAAATTCAATTTATAACTAAAGCCATTATAGGCTTTCAAACATGTAAATTATACTAAGTTCATCAATCAAGCATTCTAAATTCAATTATTACAACTACAACTTCAAGTCTATAAGGCTAACAAATATTAATCAATATCAACTCAAATTGAATATGTCACAAACAGTACTCATTATGTATAAACATAATGAAACAATTAAATTTATAAAAAATTGTAATACAATGTTCCCAATCTTGAAACACTCAAAAAATTAAAATTTGAATTAAATTTATATGCACTCACTAGCAAAAAAAGTCACACCATATCTCCCGAACTTCATCAATTTGTGCCTCAATTGTCTACAAAATACATGAAACACAAAATAGAAAACATTAAAAGAATTATAATATTGATATGAGTGTAAAGTATAATAAATTGCATATAAGTGTTAGAAATAATATTACTAGGAGCAATTGAATATCTGTGCTATGGTGGGTTACTATATCATACATATATCTGAGTATAAAGTAACCACATTCAATACTTCCATATTGCTTCGGGCACTTACAAAAGGACAATAATTACAAAAGTTGGTACGAGTATAAAGTGTAAGATGAAATTCAAATGTAACTAGTATTTATAAAAATGACAAAATTCTTACGTTGATAAAATTCCAATATAAGGAGTTCGAGGTGCCTCTTCCAGTAGTATATCGGTATAATCGATATACCCTGAAAGATAAGTTTATATATTGAAATATGCAGTAAATATAAAACATAATTTAGAACAAGATATGAGTGCAAGTATAATAACTTACATATTAATAGGTTCTTTAATAGGTAATTGTCTACTAGAGTTATTGAGAGGGTCCATAAAGTATATCTCACTTCGTGCACAGTTAATAACAATCAACATCCAATGTTGACTATAAATATACAAAATAATATAAAATTAATAAAATTGTCATGTTAAAATATAATGCAAATATTTTAATGCCAAAATTGATCTTATTTTTGAATATATAGCAGTAAAATAAAATTTTTATCTATATGTGTCTGCAAAGCTTCTACCATATAATTCTACACCAATTTCTTATCCTTTGTACATATCCTATTTAAATAACTTAGACAAAGAAAACCAATCGGTGCAAATGATTGGCTACAGATTCTATAAAGGTACCTATATGTATAAAGTAGAAAACGAACATAAGTTGAAACTATATTACAATATAGCAGTTCAATATTTACTATTTTTATCTATATATTACTATAATTACTTACAGGATAAAAATTTTGATAACCGAGATATCGAGCCATTACATGGAGAGGAATTGAGAGATGTCTTCTCAACCGATAAAAACTTTGTTGTTCGTGTTTTGTGAATAACAAAATAACCCTTGCAGAAGAGCAATTTGAAACATGTACCCCTCATCTAGGTCAGAAATGAAGTTATGCAAGCTGAGCATGCGGCCAGTCAAGTTTGATAAAATTGTTGATTCAACCAATGGGTTATAGTTGATTCTTTGGTAAAATCACTACCATGGTGAAATTGTGCTTTCTTTGAAGGTTGATTTATTATTATATAATTGATTTAATATTAATTATATCAATTAATATTTGTTGATTTCATTTTAATTATATACTTCAATATTATTAGTTTAATGATTAAGATTTCACTTTTTTAAATTAAATTTTGTAATTTTATAATTAATTAATTATATAATTAATTTTATGAAATTAAAGTTTAATATAATTGAACTTTATAATAGTATAATATTTGTTACTTATTGTTATTTTATTATACTATTTCATTATTATTTTTAAAATTTCATTTTTTTTAAGTTGAATTTTATAATTAATTTCATTAAATTAAAGTTTAATTTAATTGAACTTTATAATAGTTTAATATTTGTTAAGATTTTATTTCATTTCCTCAGTATCAATAAAGCAACATAAACACAATACTTATAACAAAACATACTCATATTTAAACATAAAAATGTACAATACTCATATTAAAATACAAAAACCTATATTTTTCATAATATGTCTATGGCAACATAATACTTATATATAAACATTAAC